>QFFB01007267.1:0-11860 GCA_003316465.1 Ramaria cf. rubripermanens
TCTGAGGGTCCTGTCAACTGCTTCTATGGCAAAGCGATGTTGCATTGCAGCCTCATCCCAGATGGTCAGACTGGTCTGTCTCAGCAAGTCAGCCCTCTCAGAGTTCTTCTTCATGTTACAGAAAGAGTCCTCATGGATAGGGATGGGGATTCCCAATGTGCTGTGGGCAGTGCAACCATTTATGAGCATGGTTGAAGATATTGCAGAGGAGGCTACACAAAGCACAATCAGACTCTTCCCTCTGCAGGAGTGGACAAGAGTATTCTGTGTGAAAGATTTGCCTGCACCACCTGAGCCAGTGACAAAGTAAGTCTTTCCCTGAGGTTTCCCATTAGCATCTCTGTCCAGTGCAGATGCCAATATCTGATCATGGACATTCAGTTGACCTGGATTGAGCCTGGCAACATCCTCAATAGCCCTCAGGCCCTCCTCAACAGGGTCATAGTCCCTCTGCTCAGCTATGAACCTATTTTCAACCAGGTGCTCCCAGTCACCTTCTACGTGAGGCATACCTGGATACTGGCTCAAGGACTTTCCAGTCTGCTGGAGGATTTTGGCTATGAGGAAGAGGCCAAAGTCATGAATCTGAGCATCCTGTGGATCCTGGAGATGGTGTCTGGTCTCAAGCTGATATCTGAAGTCATCACATATGTGCTGCTTGAAGCTGTCTCAGAGTGTTCTGGGCTCTGAAGGAAAGCAAAAGGCCAGGATGGTAACAAAGAGGTGTCTGAGCTGAGAGCCAGTTTTCATCTCACTGGCCTCCTGAAGACACATTGACCACTCCCTATCATCCTCCAGAAGGCCCCTTGCCAGACAAACCTCCTTGTAAGTAGGATATTCTGTCCCATCTACCAACATGAGCTCCTCAAAGGACCTTGCCCCCTTGACCACTGTGAGGAGAGGGTGCAAATAAAAGCACTCTCCTGAGGAGGGGCCTGCAAAATGAATGCAACCAATACTAAACCCTCTTTGGCAAGGTTTCCATGTCCTTGATGCTTGATGCCGAGTGAAATACTCAGGGAAATCCATATGGAGCACATTGTGTGCATGAGGGTAATTGTCATTGGCCTCAAAGTAAGCCATGATCTTGGTCTTTGACCTCTCTGCCCTGCCCAGGATGGTAACCTCATCAGTGTTAGGATCAAAGGTGATCATCTGCTGGTCCTTTTCATGGACTGGCAGTGCCATGACAGCAGGCACCTGGGTGTGAATCTCCCTCTCCAGCAACCTCTAACAGGCCTCATGAGCACTGACATAGTGAGTGTCCAGGTACTGCTGTATTTCATCCTTGCTAACACTGAACTCCATGGTAGTGCAATCATGGCCCTTGTAGAGATACTTGTGGATATACTTGATGCACAACACATTGCAGGTGAGTTCAGTGTTGATATGGTACAGGAGCATGAGCAAGAGGATGGAAGAGTATGGAACCACCCATCTGTTGTCCATCATGTGACCTCTGATATTGTGCTGTCTGCCATTATTGCAATGACAATACTTTGGATATCCATCCCCATCCATAGAGGTTTCCTCACAGAAAGGCTTTGGAAAATGTTTGCTGCACTTGCCATCTTTCATGCAGGGTGCCCTTGGATTCTGATCACCACATGGACCATGAGTCATCATGTCACAGACCAACTTGTAGAGCAGAGGATGGGTCTCTGAATCAGGGAACTCTGCTAAAATCATAGAATCAATCTCATGTGGATGTATAATCTTGGAGTCTCTGTCAAACCAGATGAGGAGATGCATATGTGGGAGGCCCCTCTTCTGGAATTCTATGGTGTGGATGCAAGCAATGGTACCCCCAAATATGTTTTGCTTGACAATCAATTCAAGGAGGTATTTCTTTTTGAGGTGGAATGCCCTGGTGACCAAGTCAGGTCTGTCCTGAATGGTTTGTCCAGGCAACAACACATCCTTGATCTCTTTCCAGTTGGGATTGGCAGTCATAGTGACAAACAAATCAGCCTGACCACTCTTCCTTGTAATAGCCAGAGAGTTGTGTATGTTTTCCTGCATGTCCTGTGTGCCTCCTGGAAAAGATGTAGGCAGAACAAATTTGCTGCCCAAGTTGTTTGGATTTTTCAGATCATTGTCTATGCCTGCAAATGCATCCACCACCTGGTTATAGAGCTCAGCATGCAGGGTGGATTGATTTGCCTTGATCCACCTCAGCCTGCTTTGCTCTGCAGCAGCCCAAGAGTCCACAATATACTGCTGGAGGAGTTTTCCACCCCTGAGGAGTGTTGTGGCCTCTCCATGTCTGTGGAAGAGATGATAGGCATAGTACTGTATCTGGGTGACAGGCCTCTGTCTGGGGTTGTGACCTTGCTCACCCACCACCTGTCCATTCCAATATGGAATATCTGGATGCCACCCCAACTCTCCTTTGGGAAAGAGCAAGACATAGTGAAGAGGGGCATAAGATGGATTGGTATCATATATCCTCTGAAAATGACCCCCTTGCAGCTGGACAACAATATCCCTAGGATCTGATGCAAAATCCTCCCCAGGAAGGATGATGGCAATGACATCTCCAGTAGGGATGTTATACCTCCTGGCATCAGTGTATGGAATGAATGTGAGCCTTGCATGGGTGCTATTGTTCTGCCCCTGGTCCCTGATCCACTGCATGGCTTGCTTATACAACTCAACAAAGGGATTGCATTCCATGAGCATGTCCTGCAAGTTTGACATGACAGTTGGAGACAGCACCACATTATGCTGCATTCTCTGCTGCAAAGCAAGTTCTGAATCATATATGTATAGCTGAGCATACTGATGAGGAGCACCATCATCAGGGATGAGAGCACTATGGTTATGATAGAGTTCACCATGCAACTTGAGGACATATGGACCATTGCCCTGAAGCAGGCTCTGATCAAATTTGACTCCAAGAGAAGTGAATGCAAAGGCAGAGTTGTACTGTCTGATATTCTGGCAAAATGGTTTTGCCTCAGGGTCTGGGCCTTCCAAGAGGAGCTTCAATGTATTAGGAACTTCTATGAGCTTAGGAAGCTGGATTTTTCTAAACAGGCAGCAATCACCAAATTTAGGCCATGTATTAGAAGAGTTCAGGAGGCACTCTGCTTTCCAATGTAATGCATTACAATCAGGACACATAATATTCATGGGACCCAGATAATAGGGAGACACATCTTCAAGTATCCTAGAGTGACCTGGTGGGAGATGATGCTGCTGAGGGGTGGGAGGTGGTTGAGGATTGGAAGGTGGTGGGGGATGCTGAGCTGGTGGTGGATTAGGGGGCTGCTGAGGGACAGGAGGCTGCTGAGGGATAGGAAGTGGATGAAGATTGGGAGGTGGTGTGGGCTGCTAAGCTGATGGTGAATTAGCTAGTACAAATGGCTCAGGTGCTACTCTGTGAGCTGGATGTAGCCTTTGTGTTTATGCATCAGCCTCAGTCTGCATCTGTGCAATCCTTGCAGATCCTACTACAGAGGGTGCAGAAGCTAGCTGTAGATGCTCTTGCCTCCATCTTCCCATTTTCCACACTGGCCTGACTGGATTGGCAGCTGCCAAAGCATGCACCCTTGACATTCCTTCAGCCCCCACTGGTGGAGCATTAGAAGCTGGCTACACAGATTGTTGCCTAAATCTCCCCAAGGGTGGAAGTGCAGCGGCCCAAGCACACATCTCTGCAATAGTTGCAGAACCTACTACAGGAGGAACAGAAGCAGCCTGTCTCAATCCAGAGATGGCATTAGCCTGAGCATGAAGTGCAGCTACCTGCACTCTGAGACTGGAAGATGGTGCAGCAGGTGGTTCAGCAGGATTATCATCAGGAGCATGTGATGGTCCTGCAACAGGTTCTTGTTAAAAGGGATCATATAGATCATTGGGGAGAGTGAGAGGGATGGGAAATGGTGGTGGTGGTAGTGGGGGAGGCTGGTTCTGGGACCAGATAGCAGTGGCATCAGCAGCACACTCTCTATGATCAGTGGTAGATGTCAGTTGTCTTGCCTGCCTCTCCCTTTCATGCTCCACTTGATGATTTCTCTCTGGGGTAGATGGATCCCTGACAAATATACAGGCATAAGGATCAAAAGAAGAACAACACAGCTAAAGAACAATTGCAAGGAGAAGCTGTTATGAAAACAGTGGACTGAGGCAATGGAAGCTAAAGATGCATAGATAAGTTTGGAGAAATGATAATGGTGACATAAACAGACTTACATTGAGAATCAGAGGTTGTGACACTCACACAGCAAAAGTATACTCTGGTAGCACATATTAGACTGAAATAAGAAAGAAGAAGGTATCATACTCACCTGCAAGAAACTATTCTGGTATATGAGGAGAGATGATGAGCATTAAACTGGGAAGAAGAGACTGTTAGACTCACTAGCAAGGGTCTATTCTCCAATCTAGCAAAGTGGGCAGAGTAGGAGGGATGGTGATTGGTGGATGGTGGTAGGCAGGAAAGTTGGCTGGGGGTGGGGCACATTAGCATTACACTGGGAAGCAAGGACCCTCAGACTCACCAGCAAGGGTTTATTCTCCTATCATCCTATCTAGCAGAGTGGGCAGAGGAGGAGGGAAGGTGGTGGGTGGATGGTGGTAGGGCTGAGGAAAATTGGGTGGCAGTGGCAGATATTAGTATTACACTGGGAAGGAGACACTGGCAGACTTACCAGTGTGTATTCTTTGCTATCCAGTGGGTGTTCAGAGAAGGGATCGGATGGCTGGCAGTGGAGTCACTCTGCTGGCATAGAATGCTGGCAAGTGGTGGGCAGGGTCAAGGGTTAGGACTGGTGGAGCAGTGTTGTAGTGCTGGACTGCTGTAATGGCCTAGCTATTTGAGCTTGCTGACACTCACTGACCTAAAAGCTGACATGAACATATTTGATAAGCAGCACCCACAACCCACCAAGCATGTTTCATTCAAAATCCGCTTTATATTCCTTCAATCAGTAGATGGACCTTCTCTACCTTCCTTTTGTATTGGAGACAAATAGAAGAGATTCTTCCCAAAATTATTAGCAAGGCTTTCAATTCTGTCTCCTCACTCACTTCTTGTATGTCTCAGCTATGTCAGAACTTAGGTCTTAGTTAATATATTTCAAGCATGGTTTGTTGGATATGCAAACATGTGATATTCTTTTCCTTCTACAGAGATGTATGCATCTTATGCAAAGCAAGACATGTCTTTGTTCTCTTCTTAACTTGATCTATTACCACCATATTATAAGTAGTTACTTCCTTCTGTCTATTGTCATGACTGCTGTTTTCCACATTGCCAGTTCAGCAAATTACATCAATCTCCCCAGTGTCCTTCCATCACACTGATGTCGGCAAGGCCTCCACAGTTGATCTCACTCCTATTTGCTGGTCGCCAAACATGATCTTCACCATTATACCACTATACTTCGCCCCCATTTCACATCATTCATATCCCCCTTGCAGCATGCAGGGTCACTGAGTGCAAGCAGAAGTCCGGTCTAGCCGACAGGTTTCACTCACAGACCCCATCAGTTGCCACGTCCCATGAAGGTGATGTGACCCTTACTCTGTGTCCTAACACATGCTACCAATCCACAGTGTTCTAGCGCCTCTCTATCTGTTCCCCCCTGCATTTGCTTTTACTATAAGTACTTTGATTCTGCCTGTATAATTCTCTAGTTCAATTATCATACGTCTACCTCATTATTTGACCTCTTACTAGTATAAAAAACCTTAGTACAATGATCCACTGCCTCATCGGTGTTGTGAATCGTAACGTCAAGGACTTTTTTCTATTTTTTCTTCTTTTATTTCTATGGACAATCTAGTTAGAGTTTCATCTTCGTTCTATCCATCTCCTTCCATCCAGACTCTTCTCACGGACATCATCACTTTATCTTGAGCATTCTATTCATTTTTCTCTTCTTTGTTCATCTATCCAAGACGCTTTCATGTGTAACACCGAGCCGATGAAATCAACGCCGGACACGAGTCAAGGCGTGCAGTGACGCGTACTTCCCATTCAAGGTGCATATATGTGTAGTAAATTGAGTCGAGGCACCTTAGGTGCAGCATTTTATTTCCTTAACATTTACACTGATCAGTCCTTCATTCTATCTCTGAGTCCGTGTGTGCAGCAGATTCAGACTGTTCCTTTACCTTAGAGAGCCAGGGGCTCAGATATCATATGTTTTATTTTCATTCTCCTATTACTCCTATTTTACTCCTTAGTATATTAGTAGGAGACATGCACTTTAACAATACGATGATCTTCTTCTTTTACGCCCATCTTACTTTTGAGTTTTACTGAGTCTTCGAGTTTATCTTAGCACAATTTCTGGCTTCAAGTTCTAAGCCTGGGTTATCCTATCGACTTTTATTACCTTCCAGCCCCTCTTCCCTATCACAATAACATAACCGACATATCGACCTCACTTTGTTTTACAGATAAAAGAATAAAAATCAGTAGTTGTGTCTATTGGTGAGCTTGAACCTTTGATATTATTCGCTACACCCCCTTAGGGCCATTGCCGAGACTGCTATTTGCAACACTTCACAGGAGTGTGTGGATCAGCGAAAGCACCACCTGAACTAGGGTGACTTTTCCCCAAGGATGTGCACAATTCATTGCATACTACTCTTGGGTTATTCACTACAACTGTAGGCCCATGTCAGAATTACACTGACGTTATATCTTTACTCTGAAATCCAATCTTGACCTCTATCTTCCTCAGTCATTTGACTTATGTGTTCAAGCACTGAGAATGCTAGGGATGGGCATCATAGCTGTATATATGGCTCCTATGGGTGCTGTAATACAATTATGGTGCCATACCATATCATGGGTAGGTGGCCTATAGCATTGTAACTGTTCAACCTCCTGGCATATGCTTTACAGTACCATATAATACAGCTATCTATGGCTGTATTACGGGTTCAAAAATAGTTAATAAGTATTATACAGCAGCTCAGGCTTGTGTGCATTCAGTTACCACAATGATCTGTGCATGGTGAAAGGTATCTATAAATTGCATGTACTTTGATCTGTTGTTTGTAAAGATTATTAAGCCTGCTATTTCATGTGTGCAAAAGAATAAAATGATTGCTCAATGAATGTCTGTTAAGACTGAGGCCTATGTGTGGGACCTCAGGGCAAGCTCAACCAAGCTCTGACTGAGGTTAGTAGCAGTGAGGGCTTGGCTTCAGCTTGTGTGCTGTGCCATCTACTATTGTATGTGCCCTCAATTTCGGAGCAAGGTTCGGACAAGAGGGGCATAAGGAGGTAAGAGGGGACAGATTAGAAACTAGTAAATGATTCAAGGTGATATCTAAGTTGATTTCTGACTGAGGAGCAAGGTACATACAGAACAAGACTTATATACAGATAACAGGGAACAGGGTTGGACATAAACTAACTAAGAGGATCAGAATGAAGCTTAGGAAAGGATAAGGAATGGGGTTTAGGGAACTGGAATATAGTGAATGGGGGTTGGGCTTGGGCTTGGACTACTCTGGGAAGGGCTCAGATTAGGTCAGGCTTGGGGTAGGGGGCTTGGGACGGGGTTAGTTACCAAATATGGTTACCAGAGATCCACAAGGAACTGGATTGTAACAATGTCAGGCATGGGAACAGGGTGTGATTGATGACTAATCATTGCTCCTAGTGAGGTGATTAAAGTCCCCAAAGATGAGCTTCTGAATGTTGATAGTGATTGAGCAATTCAAGTATTAGTGAAACCCTGTAAAAATGGTTGATTGCCTGTGTGTAAGGGCAACCCTCAAATCTGTGGAGAATGTATCACACAGCTAGCAGAGGGGAAATCCAAAGATAAAAGGCTAAGGATCCCCAACTACTAGCAGATAATTATATACTACATACTACTGCAGAGATGTCATGCACAGACCAACCTCTGTGGAGCCAAGCTCCACAGAGTAAGGAGATTCAGGTGCGGGAGAGCAAAAAGTGTGGATCTTTGACAGCAGTCAATGGTCTGCTTTGAGGGTTAAAAATAGTGCATAGAAGAGCAGATCTTAGATAGGAATCAATGGTCTGCTTTAGGGCATTTCCAGAGGGAGGAGGATAGTCGGCCAGCAATGGAATGTGGTGGGTCCATGCACATACTCTGAGGAGATATTGTGGACCATTGGTCTGAAGCCATGGATTGCTAAATGGGGTTATGGTGCATCATGTTGTTGTTAGAGATTATTAAGCCTGTTATTTGATATGTGTGAACAAATGAAATGATCGCTCAATGAGTATCAGGCATGGGAACAACATGTGACTGATGACTAATTAATGCTCCTAGTGTGGCGATTAAAGCCTCCTAAGATGAGCATGTGAGTGGCAATAGCAATTGAGCAATTGGAAGATTGATGAATCACTATTGAAATAGTTAATTGCCTGTACAGAGATTTGTCAAGGTACCTGATGACATAATCATGGGTTCCTGATGGGGGTGATGGCAACCAGAAACTCAGCTCTTGGATATTGACAAAGAGTGGAGTAAGGGATTACCCAATGATGGCTCAGAGAAGTTGATCTATGAGCAGACAAGTAAGTCACAATAGTTGTACCACTAAAGCAGGCTTCAAAGCTGTATAAAACAGCAAGTACAAATATATAGTGATATTTTAAGTTGCTGTACACTGTGTGCGATTTGAGTGCAGACTAATTTCTGACTCAGAGTGAGTATAGACTAAATTCCACTATTGTAACATACAGGTCATACTACAATATTTATACAACATTGTCACAGATAATCTGCAATAAAACATCTGGAGCTGATGGGGTAATTGATGCATGTGGACAAAGGGGTGACTACATGCAGTCTGACAGGTAGTGATCATGATGGGGATAATGGTCAGGTGAACGAAATGTTAGGAGACTTTGGTCAAGAGATACAAAGCCCTTTACAACATAGAATGGTAATTGTAATCAGTGAATCGTGTCATTTGAAACAATAGGAAAAACAAATCTTTGAAATTCCTTGAATATATGCATGTTAATGCATATATAGGGAGTTGTGCCCTCATTGCCCTGTTCCTTGGGCAGCTGTTTGATGAATACTCTTGGTATTCCATTCCACTCACATTCTGCAAGTTCCAATGGCCCTGTACACCACTTCCGAATGGTATAGCATGTCTGAATGGTCTGGTGGTCTGACAATTATGTAATATTTAATCACACCAAATTCGTCCTTTAGACACTTGGTCTCCGATTGGGGTCTCATTCTCCCCGATTGCATGAGATGCTTGTGATGTCATATGCTCACATATGAGTTCAATAATATTCTGATCAGTGAATCACACTGATGCTAGTGGCATGTTACCTCGGTGTAACAGTGAATTAGTAATCGCATAATGGTGAGGTATTAATGATTCGACTCAGAGAATATATAGATATATTATTTATCACAACAGATCATGGGTCCGGGACCATGGATTGCCAAATGGGGTTCCCTGACACTGTGCTGATACTTGTCAAAGCACTGATGATGTAACCATGTGTTCCTGGCAGGGATGATGGCAACCAGAAACTTGGCTCTTGGATCTTGATGGAGAGCAGAGTGAGGGAAATACTGATGATGGTTCAGAGGTATTGATCTCTGAGTGTAGAAGTAAGTCATAATAGTTGTACTACTAAAGCAGGCTTTGAAGCTGTGTAAAACAGTCAGTACAAATCTATGGCAATGTTTTAAGTTGCTGTAGACTGTGTGCAATTGAGTGCAGACTAAATTCTGACTCAGAGTGAGTGTAGACTAATTTATAACTTGTGTAACATACAGGTAGTACTACAATATTTATATGAAATTTTCACAGATAATCTGTGATAAAAGATCTTGAGTCAATGGGGCAATCAATGCATGTAGACAAAGGGGTGACAATATGCAGTCTGACAGGTAGTGATCATGATGAGGATAATGGTCAGGTGGGTGAAATGTTAGGAAACTTTGGTCAGGAGATACAAGGCCCTTTGCAACATAGAATGGTAGTTGTAATCAGTGAATTGTGTTGTTTGAAACAATAGGAAAAACAGATCTTTGAAATTCCTCAAATATGTGCATGGATATGCATGTATAGGGGCTTGTGCCCTCTTTGCCCTGTTCCTTGGACAGCTGTTTGTTGAAGACTCTTGGCACTCCATTCTACTCACATTCCACAAGTCCTGATGGCCCTCTACACCACTTCTGAATGGTGTAGCATGTGTGAATGGTCTGGTGGTCTGGTAATTATGTAATGTTTAATTACACTGAATTCATCCTTTATTTAGACACTTGGTCTCCAATTGGAGTCTCATTCTCCACAATGGCACAAGACACTCGTGATGTCATATGATTGCATATGAGTTCGATAATGTTCTGATCAGTGAATTGTACTGATGCTAATGGTTTACCTTGGTATAACAGTGAATTAGTGATTGCATAATAGTGAGGTGTGGATGGTTCAACTCAGGGAATATATAAATATATTATTTATCACAACATTATCTGGGCTTCCTAATGCCTTTCCCTTGGAAAGGCCCATTCTGTATATCATTACCCATGTGTGTGGGTCCTTTACAAAGGGCAGAAGAGGGTAACACTCCAATAGAATTATTTATGTGTCTTTGTATACTGTAGTAGTAGTATTCATGGATAACATGATCTAGTGGGCATCTGTGTCATATATGCTGATTGCAGGCATATCACCATGCCAGACTCATGAGACAGTTTGGAAAATATCCAAGAAATCTCAAGGTAAAAAGTGGACAGGTAAACAGAAGTGCAAAAACAAGGAATTGGCCCTGGAAGAACCTCAGCTAGCAAAAAAGGTGAAAAATTCAAAAGATGATACTGTTCCTCTGGATAAACATACAGTGTCTGAACCTGTGGAAACCAAGAGGAAGGTAGGTAGTTTGTTTGAATGGTAGAATAGCATAAAATACTATGTATGGTTCTTCCTTACCATTTTGAAGATACCGTATATACCGTATACGGCCGTTTTCCGCCCGTACCGAGCGCCTCAGATTATACGGTGACGGGTGGCTGACAGTGACGGGACGTAACCATCAGTGAACCGTCATCTTACGGGTCACGGTACGGTGCCCATCCCTAGAGAACGCTGTATTAGTTCTAGTAATCTTTCATGGTTTTACTCCTCATTCTTACCCACACCAGGCTTTGGGAACAAGTGATATAGCCTGTCACACCCCGGCACTGTGATGTCACACCTGCAACTCGCATATCGGCAACTTCCGCGGACCTGTCTTCTTCTGACAATTCCTCTCCCCCCTAACTTCACGGAAATAGCTAGTCTCTCGGTCGACTAGGCTATCGCCACCCGGCCTCTACTGGCTGACAATCCATTAATTAGCCCTCCCCAAGTGTGCCAGAGGTCTGTCACATGCCATCGGAGTCAGTCTAGACTCGAGTTCGAACTTCGCGCGTCAGTTGAGTGTTCCTATCGATGGCATTGCTTCGCATGGCAGCTTCAGGTACTAACAATAGATGAATACGCACGTGACAGTGGAGTCCAAACAGGGTCAGAACAGCTTCGAACACAGGTTACTATTTTCATTGTGGGGTAGAATGCCGGTGTTAGGAGCTACAAGATGGTCGGAATAATATAAACAGTTGTATCAATCAGAACTTGGTGCGGGAAACACTCTCGTAGAATGACTTTCCTTGCGTGGTGGCAATGCTAAGTTCCAGCGCGGAAGGTTGACGCGACCGGCCATCTTCGCCCTGGTTTAGATGTTAGACCACACGCAAAATTGATGCACAAATATGGGACATACCGTACAAGTTCCTGCACCAAATGGACCTCCGCCATGAACTTCATTCAGGTTCATAAAGCTTGCGAAGGTATTTTTGTAGCCTAATGGGACAAAGGTAATGCCATGGTGAGCAAGTGTCGA
>QFFB01007313.1:0-24020 GCA_003316465.1 Ramaria cf. rubripermanens
ATGTTGGAATTATACCAACATTATATCTTTACCCTGAAATCCAATTTTGACATGACCCCAGACTTCTTAGGGCCCTGTGAACAAATGAGCAGCCATCATACTCTTCTACCCAGTGGAAGGGATGAGCACAATGGGCATCAACCAGACATTGTTGATATAATAATCATGATCTCCAGCAGTCAGGGCAGCGAAATAAAGCCACTCTGCTACACTCACAATGGGAACAGAGGGGTGTAGAGGCCTCATGTTCAAAAATGTAAGAGAGTAGATCGGGAATGTGTGTGACAAATGCTTGCATAAATGTGGATGTACTCTATCATAGCATTAGGAAACATGGAGATTGACACCAATGGCTACCACTCACCTGGTTACAGGCTGACTGGGTGGGGGAAGAGGTGGCCACTGGTTCAGTGGCCTCCGTGGGGTTGTGCTTGGGGCATTTGGCTGTCCGTATGTCATCTTGTATAAAAGCCTTGACTTGAGGTCCTGAAGATAAGGGCAGGGTTTTGTCAGTGTGGTATATCACTTGCATGTCAGGATCCTAATGCCAGACTACTGGTGTTGATAATGCAGATGGTCCAACACATCAACATGCAGCCACAAGGGTGGAGCCTTTGGGTGGCTTAGTGGCATGAGGCAATCCAAGGAAAGAAACCAGTCACACTTACCATGTTACCTTGTCACCAAAACCAATGTGGACATTGTCCACTACAGGTCCACATTGCTTTTGGCAGGGGAACCATATATTCATGTGAGCTGTGACAACACATGATCATATGATCTTTGGATTCTTGCAGTAGCCTACATGCCATTGTGATTCTTCCCAGTATAGAAGGTGATTAGACCATGTGTAACCCCTTGGATCATCTCTTGCACTGTCTAGCCATTGTGATCCTTCCTGGTATAGAAAGTGACTAGACCACTAATTCCTCAGGCATAAATGTATGTGTTTCCCCTTCCAGGAATTTGATTGGCATGAGTATATGCCATGTCCCAGCATAATAAAGTGAGAGTTTAGGTGCTTGGATCACTTGGGCTTCTGTATATGAGCAGTTTGGGTATGGAAGTGGTACACACAGCTCCTTCTTAATATATTATCAAACCCAATATGGTTTTACAGCTCTCTGCTATCAAATCAGGTGTAACATCACATCTCCCAGCCAGCTACTTTGAATTTGTGAGTAATGACAGCCATTCTTTCAAAACTTGATCATATATTACTTTGTCAGGGGTGAGAACTTCTCATTGTCAGTTGCCATTTTTAACAGACATTTTGTCACCAGTGGGAACAATTCAGGATGTATTCATTATACTCTTTTGACACATTGGTTGTTGTTGTCACACTTTATAATACCTGTGGAATCCTATTCTGTCACATGATGACCAGCAGGTCATGGATAAGCATAGGTGGACATTCAAGGACAAAACCTAGGCCCAGCATGTCATGGGTAGACAATGACATGGTGCATTGGTATGTACAACACTATCATACTGTGAGTCTGTTTTAAAAACTCCTGAGTTACGGTCTTTCCCCCTGGTTTACTCACCACACCAACCCCCAAATAGATGTATTTGCCTCTCAAATGTCAGCCAAATGTTACTACAGCCCATCATGATGCTGCTGTCTAACATCTGCGTGAGCAGGTTGCACTCATTGCACCAGTCTGCCCTCACTTGGTGCCACACAAATCAGGTCATCAATGTTTCCTGGAGTTGTGTTATGGAATTGATAGCAGGAATGCTAACCGTGTAGGCTCTTGGATAAGGAGGGTATGTCCTATTATTTGGTGCTCTTTTCCCTACCGACTATCTGCTGTGCATGGACTGCGGCCACCATTCCTTTGAATGGATCACATCAATCATCCCTGAGAAAAAGCTTCATGAAGCTGGGATTCTTAAGATACTTCAGTAACTGCAAGATCTCAAGTCTATCAGTCGTTCCCAGGTTCAGCTGGGTGGAACTCCCACATCATCACCCAGGAATTGCAGCAGCCATGCTCCCATGCCTGGAGAATCCTCAGTGGTGACTGCCTCTCACTCTGGTATACCACCTGGTCCATCTATAACACTGATCTTCTACCTTGAGGTATGTAACATATCATGAGGCTTGTGATTTGCTAATCTCAGGGTCACAGAGCTGCATGGAGCCTCTTGACTTTCCCTGCATGGTGTGACCCATTGGCCATTTCATCCTTCAAGACCACCCGGAAATCATTGTAGTTTTACCAGATAATCCCACCCTCAATTTCTACAAGTAAGTTCCACCCTTGGTGCCTGAATTTGACTTACCTCTTGCAGCTTTCCAACTCGCACTACAACATACTGGAGGTTATTGACATCAGTGACTTAGAATAAAGCATGGATCCCATCCTGTTTATCAAAGATGCCCTAGTTCTGATTTCAGTAGCACACACATGCATTATGAATAAGTCAATTATATGCATGACATGTTACAAGCATCCCCCTATTGTGTCCATAAGACACCACTCTAAAGATGTGAATGTATCTATCTTAATCAGTGTACCTCTTATATAATCAATGTGTCTTTTTACACCTATAGCATGTATAGTATGCCTCGGCTCTGTCAATGGTCTGTGCACAGTGCACAGACCCATATATAATGGCTGAGTTCACATACCTTTAACCTTGCCTCTGCCCTTGGCAGTGGGGACCCCATGCCCATGGGAATTTCTGCAATTTCCATGGGGAAGGGATCACTACCTCACTCCATTACTTATTCTTAATTATTTACAGTCTATATAGTTTACATATAATAATACTATGGCCTCTGACAGTTGTTACATGTTAGCAAGAACACAGGCAGAATTTAGTCCTGTATGAACTAGTACCGATGCCATGTCAATGGCTGTCCTTAACTTTGCAGAAAATTTGCAACCTACAATTGCCTCACTTCCTTCTAGCTCCTGTTGTATCAGAAAGTGGACCATTATGAAGACAATCTGTGCATACACACCGCATGTGTTGTCTCAAATGTTAGTGACACCAGCACCAGAGATCAGTGACACCAGCACCAGAGACACATGACCATAATTTTTCCATTACAGTTTGCCCTTGTCCACATTATAGCAATGGGTCGGTTTGTCTAACCATTTTTATGAGGCTGAAAGTACCCGAACCCTCGTCTGAAAAACCAGTAACACTATGAAGTTTTCTTTGCCACAAATTGGATCAGTGCTTTGGTAAAGTTGCATGGTGTTTGTGATGGCTCACCTTATTGTCCATGTACAGATTCAGCTCTTTTGTGGAAAATGACAGTCACCTCTGCTTCTATATAGGCATCTGTCACTCTTGCCCCACCACCCCACCCGCACTCCATTTCTCATGGCTACTGCTACTGCTGCCAACATCCAGGCCATAGTGTCACTCAAAGGGCCAGCATTGCACTGGCTGCATGAGCATTCGCCAGAATACCTGGTCCTCAACATGACTCATGGCACTCACTCCTTGTTGACTAACCAAAAAGCCACAGAGTTTATTCAGCATTTTCATTTGGCCCCATATGATGACATTGATGGTTCAACTCACAATCCCCTCGCAGGAATCTTACTTTGCAAGGGGGAACCTACTGTAGATGACCTCCAGAGTGTGAGTGTCGCATTGTGTCTATACTGACAACAATCTAACATCCTGGGTGATGTGCCCCAGGCCATCAACCGATGGTTTCTCAATCATTCCAAGCAGCCCCATATGGTGACTCCCAAGATAAACCCATCACTCATAGCACTTTTGCTTGCACCCAGAAAGAAGCATGCCAAAGCCTTGTTTGCAAGTGCTCATTCCACTGATATCAAAGCCCTTATAAACTCAAAAGTTAAGGACCTTGAGCTTACTATGCAGCACAATCTTCCATACTGGCAGGAGGCTCATAATGAGCTATGGGATGCCTTGACTGCAGATGAACAGACTGAGTGGCACCAGCATGCTGAGAAAGCCATGACCGAAACAACTGAAGCCCCTAACCTGTCAAGCATCTACATGTAAGTATTTGATCATCGCAAAAATGGTCTATGTCTGATCATATACCAGGAACCAAGAAATGCTTGCAGACACCCTTCTTGCACTGCTCAAGAGCCTGATCAACCAGGGTGATAATCAGGGCAGTGATGCTGTCTTCCATCTACAGGGAGCATTCAGAGACCAGGGGGGAATGATCCGAACATTCCGGTGATACATGTGCTATCAATTTGTGTCAGTGTGAATCTATACTCACCTAGTTTGCCTAGCTACTGTATTGGACCTCTCAATGCTGGCCACATTGAAGTTTACAGCAATAATTATGAAGAACATTTTATTCTTCCTTCCAAGCATGGGTCAATTCTGTCTTGACACCTGCATGCTTCAAAAACAATGCAGCTGGGCTCATTTCTCTGAATGAGGATGGCTTCCCCAAGATCAACCAAGTTGACATGGATGACATGTCAAATACTGAGTTGGCCCAGATCCTGGATGTCTATTTTGAACATGCCTGGCATATGTGGGCCCTGAGTTCCTAACTTTTTTATGAAAATTTTAAATTCCCAACATAGAATATGCGCACAAAGAGATGGACAAAGCGTATATCCCCCCAATCCCATGGGAAGCAATTGCTAAGTGACCTGAAGAATTTGTTGAACCACAAAGGCTACCTGAGGCCATTGTATTCAAGAAACCAAGCAACATGAAAGGCCTCTATGTTCAGATCCTATTTTGTACATCTATGAGACTCAGGACAGCACAGATAGTTCTGCCAAATTGAAACAGTTTGCATTCATGCTCCCCCATGACATTGAAGAAATTCCAGATGCTGATATGTACTGTACATTATGCTTACCTTGTTGGATACATGATGTAAACTGGCAGGGCACTACCTGAATGGATGATACATGTTTCACTGAAAGTTGCTTCGGGCACTAACTGCACTATTACCCAAGTTTCTGAGCCCACCAGGATTCCTTCATCAAACACCTCAGAGGCAGTTTCCATGCCCGGCAGTGCACCACCCATGCTGACAGTATGTACAATCTCTGAGCCCCTGAAATCACCCCATTCTGGCACTGGTAGCCCATCTGAAGCTTGCAAGGATACATCAAGCACTACCAAGGCCCTGTTACTGGTTGCCATCAAGCACAACACTAATAACTATCAGATACCCAAGAAGCATGATAGGTCTCTGCCAGCTGCAGACATCAAGAGGTGTGTGGCCTCTTTACATGAAGACTCAACCCCCAGCTAACAGCTAAATTGCTAGTGGTCCAGAAATGCAGGGCCAAGGAAAAAGGTCAGCCTACCTTGGCTGATGGTAATGCATATGGTCATGTTGCTATGCATTCTGTGTTCAAGATCAAAACATTGTCTCATAAAGTGGTGGAAGCTCAAGAGTAAGTCTGGCATTAATCCTGGTAGATGTACTCTGACATCACATATCACAGAATTTATAGACAAGCCACCACACAAACCCAGCATCCGAGGTCATGGCTATGGATGAGGTGGAAAATGTGGGCAGGGGAGCTCCACTCATGGGGACCAGTCTAAATATCATTGAAGCATTTATAATGAGTAATTTACCAGTGTCACCATTCTTTAAACCATGTGCTGTAAATATATGATATCCAAGTGAGTTGGTAACTACAATTGCTATTTCTCAAAACCATTTCTAATCATGATCATTGTGATTATTGTTTCATTAATATTAATGGTGATTATCCTACATATACATACACAGCTGATTAGGCCTATTAAGTGCATCAACCAGGTGCTGGGAGTGCATGCAGGGGGTAGCATATTTGTCACTTATATCTGCATGATCACTGGGCAGAGTTGAATTTTTGGCAATGTTGTACATGTGGAACAGGATTGATGTCTTGGTGTTATAGTCAGGAGAGTGGTGGTCTGCATGTGTCAACTGGAGATGTGATACTAATCTGTTAAAATGTTAATATATGGAATACCATTAATACAGTTCATTCATGCCAAGGGGGTATTAATCTGAAGGGACCTTGAGGTTCAGGAAAATATTAATAATTTCACCTGGAGTGCCTGGCTAACCCCAGCTAGGGTCATACAGTTACTTTTCTGTATTGATTCTCAGTTAAGTAGTTGCTTTTCTACTTAGCCACCCAGAATAAGACTCTAGGTGAAATTCTATGGAGTGAGATCGTCAATTGATTTTCTTGCCAATTAGCACTCCAATACCCAAGACAAACTGTTCAATTGATTTTCCTGTTTAATGACTTTCATAAGTCAATTTGAGCAGCTTGTAAAAGCCACCTCACCTACAACTCATTTGTGATTGCAGTGCATTGACAGAGTGTCTGGTCAGTCCACTTACAAACTCACCTGTCAAGTATATTCCCCCTTTTGGAATACATTTGGACCCCAATAGTGTTCTGAGCCTACAGACTAAAAGTTTATTATCCAGTGCTACTAAGAAACACATTGCCTTCCAGCTGTATTAACTTGGACTAGTTATTACACAGATTGAAACCAAGGTACAAATATTAAATTATTTCCAGAGTTGTGCTGCAGCATTGTTTAATATTCTTGAAGCCTTGTAAATGGCACATTCTGATAGATTGAGGCATTAGCAATAACACCAAAGTCTTGAAGGGTTCCAAAACAATAACTATAGTATCACAACATTCATATATATTAGAAATAGTAGCTTTATAATGTGCTACATATGTTCTTACCTCATAGTACATAGACTTTATGAATACCCTCCATTGAACTCAGATGTGAAAAATGACATCATGAGTATCTCATGTGAGTGGGGAGAATGAGATTCCAGCATTTAAAGGATGAATTTGGTGTGATTAAACATTACATAATCACCAGGCCACCCAGCTACTCAAACATGCTACACCATTTGGGAGTGGTGTACAGGGCCATCAGAACTTGTAGAATGTAAGTGGGACACAGTACCAAGAGTATTCATCAAACAGCTGTCCAGGGAACAGGGCAAATAGGGCATGAGTGCCTATACATACATATACATGCATATATTTGGGGAATTTCAACACTTTGTCTTTCCTATTGTTTCAAATGATGCAACTCACTGATTACAATTACCATGCTATGTTGCTAAGTGCTTTGTATCTCCTGACTGAAATTTCTTAACATTCAATCTACCTGACTGCTATCCTCATCATGATCACTACTTGTCAGATTGCCCCATTGACTCAAGGTCATTTATGGCAGATTATCTGCAACAATGTAGTATAAATAATATAGCATCACCTATAAATTACAGCAGTTAGAATTTACTTTACACTCACTCTGAGTCAGAATTTAGTCTGCACACAATTGTACACAGTCTATAGCAACTTAAAACATTGCTATTGATTCATACTTGCTGTTCAACACAGCCTCAAAGCCTCCATTGGTAGTTCCTCTATTACAACTTACTTATCCACTCAAAGAAAAACCTCTCTGAGCCATCACTGGGTAATCCCTTATTGGAGTCTGCACTGCAGTAAGCTCAGATGCATATGACATCGAAACCCAACACTCCCCCTCAATGGAAGAACAAAGTTACAGGTTTGAGCAAATGCCAAGAAGCTTTACAAGCTTGTTGTGCATGGGTCTA
Source organism: Ramaria cf. rubripermanens (assembly GCA_003316465.1). Classification (NCBI taxonomy): domain Eukaryota; kingdom Fungi; phylum Basidiomycota; class Agaricomycetes; order Gomphales; family Gomphaceae; genus Ramaria; species Ramaria cf. rubripermanens. The sequence goes on from QFFB01007313.1 coordinate 7,586, forward strand.
GGTAAGGCTTTTGTGAGGATGTGAGCAATCATTTGGGAGGTCAGTATGTGGTAGAAAATGAGTTTGGAGTTGGATACACATTTGCGGACATAGTGGTGCTGTACATCAACATGTTTTGACCTAGTATGATATGAAGGGTCTTTGATGATGGAGATAGTGCCCACGTTATCGCTTTGGATATGTGTAGGGAGTTTTTATTGTGATAAAGAAAATACAAAAATTATTACAAAAAACATTTCTATTGTTTTATTCCTAGTCCTAGAAGACTAATGCAGAACATGGACGAATTATTTGGATTTTATCTACAGGGTATAAATCTGTAGCATTTTAGAAAATGTTGGACCGTTCACCGGCCCTTTAACGCCCACTATGTCACTGGATCAAGACCAGATTGTGGATTGGACCACATATTTCATTACCCCGCATGACCACTAGATTGGGTCACCTACATAAGCACCAAACCTTCTGTGGAACAGGTATAACAAAATATATTGTTACAGCATGGAGATTGCTATATGGAGACTTTGGAACCCATGGAAATTAGAAGTAGTGATATATCACATACACTCACTCAACTGAACACTTACAAAACAGGTCCAGAAAATAATAATTGGTATTAGAGGTTTTTCACAAGCTTATTTTGTTTTATTTTCCCCTATCCATTTACCTATTAATTGCCATCGTAATTCATTAGAAGTACCTACCCCAAACATCCTAGGTAGTATCCCTGTTCATCTGATGTTTCAACATGAGCAGGGGAATATTTGCTCCACCCTGCCTGCATCCATCCACCCCTGCAACTCATTTCTACATTACTTTTTATTCTGCTTCGAAGATATTTTTAAAATAGTTCTAGTATAAATACTCTGCTAGTTCCTAGATGAAACTAGTGCCAAAATATCACCCAGAACTTTTATCTTGCACAAATCCATATATTTACTTGTTAAATCCACCAAGAGAATATTTCCTGACCTCTACTCACTGTTTCTGGCAGCCTCAAAACATCATAGAAATCATCTAGTTATTACTACAGTTCTATGCCCTTGAAACCGAACACTTTTCCACCCAGAATTGCCCAAACAATGAATATTTTTGTCTTCTGACATCACTGAGCCGAACTCCCAGTTTGTCCCCGAGGCCAAGTGTTATCCCACACCATGTGATCTCCTGCGTCATTGACACGCGCACCCCATCTGGTGCTGTGTTGACGATATAAGAAAACATCATCTTTATTAAAATATTATTTTATATTGATTTTATTATAAAAGTTTTTGCTTGTGGCTGAGAAGCATTAGGAGATTCCATAACCAGATAGTTTCCTTCAACATGTGGTATGCTGAGGAGTATTCAGCTTTGCAGCTGGAGGTTGTTACAGAGGTCTGCTTTTTAGAGCTTCAAGTTATCACGTCGCTGCCAAGGAAGAAGGTGTAACCTGAGATGGATTTTCTATTGTTGGCATCAGATGTGTAGTCCAAGTCTGCAAAGCTGGTGAGTGAGATGGATGAGCAAATACCACCAAGGGTGAGGTGGTGTGTGTGAGTGGAGTTCAAGTAAATTAGGACATGTTTGGCAGCGGCCCAGTGATGTTCACCAGGGTTCATTGAGAATTGTGAGAGGCAATTGATGAAGAATGTAATATTGGGATGTGTGCACATGGATGCGTACATCATTGGTTCTATGGTGGCACAGTATGGGACTCTGGACATGATAGCACTCTTGTCTGGGGTCGTTGGTGATTGATTGGATAAGAGGCCTTTGGTGTCCATGCTGAGTGGGGTCCATACTGGGTAGGCAGTGTCGAGTTTGAAATGTTTGACAATGCGTTCAATGTACACAGTCTGGCTCAGTGATATAGTTCTCACAGTTATGTTGCATATAATTTTGATACCTAGCATCCAGCATATGTTACCCATGTCAGTGATGTTGATTTCAGTTTGTAGGTCACAGACAATTGAATCCAACTCTGTGACAGAGCTGGCGGTGGCTGCCATATCATCTGTATGAATAACAATAATGGATCTTCCAAGTTTAGTGGAGTGGCTATAGACACAGTGGTTGATGGGATTTTGAACAAAGTGGTGAGCAGCCATTGCTTTGTTGAGAGTTTTGTTCCACTGGTGGCAAAATTGTTTAAGACCATATAACCCTTTTCTCAAGTGACACACATGGTTCTCTTTTCCTGGAGCAATGCTACCTTTGGCCTGTTCCATATAAATCTCCTCATTGAGCTCAGAGTGAAGGAACACAGTTTTAACATCTACCTGGCATATTTCCCAGTCATGAGTGGCAGCTAAGGATAGGACTAGGTGAAGAGACTCTAGGTGAGCGACAGGTGAGAAGGTATCATGATAGTCTTGGCCAGCAACTTGGGTAAACCCTTTTGCGAAAATTCAAACCTTTAGCTTAGCCATCTTACCAAATTCATCACATTTAATGTGACAGATGGTTTTACTTTTGATGACCCTTTTGCCAGCAGGAACAGAGCTTCAGGGAACAATGTCCCATACAAGGTGCTTGTGCATGGATTGTAGTTCAGAATTCATGCTGAGTTGCCATATTAGCCCATTAGGGCCTTTGAGTGCTTCTGTGAATGATGTGGGGTCATCATCTTCGTGAACTATGCCGGCAAGTGCCATGTCTTTGATGAAGTTGGTCTCCAGCTCAGTGTTTCTCCTAGTAGCATGTGTAAGGCATACTAAGGTGGTGGCAGAGGTAATCTCAGTGATGGTCCTATCAGTGTGGCTGGTATAGGGAATGTTTTGCATGGTGGCACCTGCAGCTGAAGGTTTAGGCATGTGGGAGGAATGGCATGGTGGGTGGTTGATTATGGCAGCTTTGGGATTATTGGGTATGGGGATCTCCAGCTCTGGTAAAGCCTCTACCTCTGATACTCCCCTAGTAGCTGGTACTCCCCCTCCATCTGCTCCCTCATCATTTGTGCCCTCAGTATTGTGATTTACCTCACCAGGTGTTCCTCTATATTCCATGTCATCTTCACTTGTATTATCGTCATTATTTTGGCTTATAACAGTTTGTTTACTGATTACAAGGCCAGGGTGGAGTTGTCAGGGGGTGATGTCTTGAGACTCGATTGTTATAAATAAAGAAGAGAAGTTACTACAAAAACATATAAAAATAAATTAACATCTCCCGCTTGTAACATCTAATGAATGCCTGGGACATTACTATCAGATACCCTCCTTACGACCCATGTTCAAATACAGGAACAGCCCGAGATGTTCCTCGACCCATAACACGCATATCCCCTACGGCGAGCCCATGACCCCATATCCATCAGTATCCTACCGACAAAGTGCCCGCACGTGTTGATGTCCCAGCGATGACATCACTGATCAGAGACAATCTTACCCCGCATCCGGCCTCGGCGCTCGGTCATATTCATTCCATAATTAGAACACATCGCGTCGAGCCCGCCCTGCGCATATATCGCGATTCCTGTCACAGAGCACACATTCCAGCTCTCCTACATGCAGCCTCCACTTCATATATATCTCACATGTTCATAGTTAGGCTTCACTCCCCATTCACTACCACACGACACTTAGGAGTGTCTACATGCGATCCTCGTACCGCCAGGTCATGTGACCCGTACTCGAAATATTCATCCCGATTGATTCTCTACATATAAATAGCTAGTTTTTGCGCTGTGAACAATAGTAATAATAACACTCACTCATAACAATTCGAAGTTCTTAGTTAAAGTAGTATTCAAGATAAAACTAGCATATACTGCAGTTTACTTGAAATTATCTCTCACATCAAACCTCTGCTCGATTCAGCTTCACTTGAAGCCTGAATCATATTCTCCTATCATATAACAACCAACCACAAATCACAACATCGATGAAGGTGACATTCTGAGAGGTTATGATCTGACCTATGGATTGGTTGTAACACCAATAGGCTTTTGAGTTCAGTGAATAACCAATGAGAACACATTCAATTGAGCAGTTGTATATCTTAGCAACATGCCAGTTTTGTATTAGCACAAAAGCTCTGCAACCAATTTCTCATAGGTGAGAGACATTAGGCTTCCGGCCAGTCCAAACTTCATGAGGTGTCTTGTTATTGAGAACTTTTGTGGGAGTTCTATTCTTGAGGTATATGGTGGTGAGGATACATTCTCCCCACAGGGAAGGGGGGAGGTTTGTGTCAGACCTGATTGCACATGCCCTTGACATAAGAGTTCGATGACTCCACTCTACACGACTGCATTTTCAGCAGATGTATACAGCGCTGTGAGGAGGTGTTGTATACCGTGGTTGAGGAGATACGTCTCATATAGTTTAGATGTATATTCACCACCATTGTCAGTAATCAGTTTCTTGACGGAGCAGTTGGATTGACATTTGACAAGCGCCAGCCAGTCTGTGAATGCAGAAGTGGCATCGCTCTTTTTTTGCAAGAAGATATGTCCAGGTCTGTCTGGAGTGGTCATCTATGAAGGTAAGAGCATAGAATTTACCACCAGCGGGTACATCCTCAGGCCCGGTGATATTGGAGTAAATGATTTCTAAGATGCTCTTGGCTCTTTCCCCTTATATCTTTGGCACAGGGGTTTTGGTCTGCTTCCCGAGGATGCAATGTTCATGAGTTGGTGATATGGAGGAGAGGTTGGTAGGCATACCTATAGCTATACCTTTCTTTGCCATAGCAATAATTGATGGATAGTTAACATGGCCAAGATGTATGTGGCAGGTTTCGAGACTAGCAGGGGCTTTCACAAGGTTAGCATAGACTTCGGATAAAGAAGCAGTTGGAACATGGTATAGTCCCCCATATACTCTAGTGCCTTTAAGCATCTCTTTCTTCTGCTGATTGTATACGTGGCATTGATTCTTGGAAGAAACAGAGACATAGTTGTCATCGTCTGCAAGTTTTCCTACTGAGATCAGTCTTATGGTAGCATCAGGGATGTAGAGGACTTGTCACAGGGTGAGTGATTGTCCACTTAGTGTAGTCATCACAACATCTCCTACACTGATAGATTTAGCAATAGAACTGTTCATCCCTTTGATGGGGTGAGGCACAATTGGCATAAGTTTAGTAAAATTGTCTCTGCAGTGAATTGATGCCCCAGAGTTGAGAAATTGAGGGATAGAACCCATTGATGCAAGCGCAAGCTCTGGTGTGCCAATAGCATCGTGTTAATATGCTAGCTAGTCAATACTGCAAGCAGCATCTGTGCATGCGAAGGACCAGTCATTTTTGTAGAGCTGATCATCCTGTTGATAGAAAGAAATTGGATAGGAGGTTGCAGATGTCATAGAAGAGGCAATGTTGGCAGTTTCAGTTTTTGTAAGGGCAACCCTAAAATCTGTGGAGAATGTATCACACAGCTAGCAGAGAGGAAATCCAAAGTTATAATCATTACTAAACACAATATAGGAGAGTCCTACCTAGCAGAGGGGAAATCCGAAGAGAAAAGGCTAAGGATCCCCAACTACTAGTAGATGATTATATACTACATACTACTGTGGAGATGTCATGCACAGACCAACCTCTGTGGAGATTTGCTCTGCAGAGTAAGGAGATTCAGGCACGGGAAATCGAAAAGTGTGGATCTTTTGACAGTAGTCAATGGTCCACTTTGAGGGTTAATAATAGCACATAGAAGAGTGGATTTTAGACAGCAATCCATGGTCCGCTTTAGGGCATATTTCCAGAGGGGAGGAGGATGGTGAGCCAGCAGTGGAATGTGGTGGGTCCATGCACATACTCCAAGGAGATACTGTGGACTATTGGTCTGAAGCCACGGATCTCTAAATGGGGTTATGGCAGATCATGGGTCCGGGACCATGGATCGTCAAATGGGGTTCCCTTGACAGTTTTAGCCTTGGTCTCCCCCACAACATTTGCCTTGGTGGCAAGAGTGGTATCTTTCTCTTTCTTTGCATGAGCATGTGGACTGCCCCCTTCATCACCGCCGCCAGGATGCCAGGATGTTAAGTTCATGGACATTAACTGGAACTTTGGAGGTCGGAGACTTGGAGGTTGGACTTCGAACATATGAGAAGGGGGTAGGGACTTGGCTTCAACTTATGGGTTGTGCCACCTACTATCATTCGGTCCCTAATTTTTCGGAGATTGGAGGTTACTCAGAGGTTACTCGGAGGTTCAAACTCAGAAGTATCACTAGTAGTATCTAACTATGGAGATAGTGATGCAGGAAGACTGGAGGTTGGTAACAAGGAAATAAGTCGATATTTGAACTAAGGAAGCAGATACAAGATTGGAGGACTATTAATACCATGTAACCTAATTGTATCCTAAGAACATATAACAAGAAAGATATAAACGTAGAACAAGAAGGATATAAGAGTTGAATAATAATCCAAGTTTGGAATAGGGTCAGGGGTTCAGATCGAATGAGGTACAAGTATTCTACTTTGGCCCGTGAATGAGGATTATACTTTAAGAGGGAAACAACAAGAACTAAAATGGAATATAATAGTTACTTCAGAGTTCGGAGGACCAAAGGTTTGGAGTCTCAGTGTTAGATCTCAGGGATCTAACACAGCACTTGTCTTTCGTATGACCAGGTTTGTTGCAATTCGCACGGGTCATTCTGGAGGAGGGCTTTTTGGTGGCAATAGCAGTGAGAGCTTCTTCAGCAGCGATAGCCTGATTGGTGTGACAAATATTAGACACCTCAAATTGGAGATGAGCTTTCAGGCCATTGAAATTGATGCCATCCTTGGTGGAGGTGAGAATGCCTTTGAGCTGTTCATGGATTGGAGTAAATGAGTCATGGGAGAGGGCATCAAGGCAGATTATGATCATCCAGTCATCCTCCTTGATAGGACTGGTGGTGAACATTTCTTTCATAGTGTGCTCAAGTGAGAGGAGAGTGATATCAATATCAGCACCAGGAGAAAAACGAGTGGAGAGTGCACGTTTAAGTAGTGAGACTTGATACATAGGACCTAATGTAGAGAAGGATTCATGTATTTTGTCCCATGCGGTGGATGCAGTGGTGCAGTCTGCTATGACATGGTGAAGAGATGGGTCCATAATGAGCTGGACAGTGAAGATGAGGGTAGTGTTCTTCACAATCCAGAGGTCTTTTTCAGACAGCTTAGTGTCAGGTGGGATCACTGAGGAAGGGTCCTTTGTATCAAAGTACTTCTACAGTCTGCTTGTAGCAAGCACAGCCTTTGCCTCACTTAGCCAAGACACGTAGTTTTTGCCACCCAGGAGAAGCTTAGACATTTTGGGACACATCCAGTTCTCAGGAATGAACGATGTGATAGACAATGTCATGATAGGGAGCAAGAAGAAAATGGGTATATGCACTGGTAAAGTGGAGATAAGGGTGACAAAAGATGAATATCAAGTAGTTTGTGCATATATGGATGCTTTACAGAAGTATTAAGAGTGCAGTGGTTGGCACATAACCTATTGGAGTCTGCACTGTGGTAAGCTCAGACATTCAGAGTATGTGAAAAACTGAGGACAGGAGCAGAGAAGCAGGATATGAACTATGACATGGAGTCAGTGTGGGTCCATATGTGTAATGTATGACATTGAAATCTAACATCCCTTACTCCATTCTCCATCAACATCCAAATGCTGAGATTCTGGTTGCCATCACCCCCATCGGGAACCCATGATTATGTCATCAGTACTTCAACAACTATTAGCATGTGCAATCAACCACCTTTACAGGATTTCACCAATATTCCAATTGCTCAATCACCATCAAATTTCATCTTTGGGGGACTTTAATCACCTTATTAGTAGCATTCAATTGGTCATCAACCACATCCAGTTCTCACGCCTGATAATCACTGAGCGATCACTTTATTCTTTCGCACAAACAAAATAACAGGTTTACAAACAACAAACATGGCGCAAGCACGACGTCTGTCTACTCCCGGGGTGGTATCAAAGGTAGAGGGATGGTATAAAGGACTGCGTGAGGGGCCCAGAGCAGCAGTGGTTCAGCCCTGCCTGGCGTGTCTCCGCCGACTGAGGATGCGTCTGTGTCCAAGTGTCTGCTCTTGCGGAAATGATCGGGTGAAGGTTGGAAGATGGTGTACTTATGATGCGAGCCCCCGCGACACTCCTTACCTTTCTTCTTCGGCTCCTTTACCGAGCGAGTGAAAGAACGCGTGAAATGGTCCGCGTGGCACCCGCGCCCCGCGCTCCGACAGTGTGCCACGTCCCTGCAGCCGCGATGCGATGCGATGCGATGTTGCCGCCCTCATATGACGCGACTCACCTCTTCCATCCTTTGTTTACTATGGTGGAGGGGAGGTGAGCAAATGTGCGAGTGTGCAGTGCTGTCTGTCGTTCTCCGCTATCATGGATATACCCTGCACTCCACCTCGAACATCCGGCGTTGATATTGAGCTCGCGTCATCGGAATCGATGGCCCTACGCCCACCACCGAACACCACTGCCAGGGAAGATGGGATGTCGTCACTGTAAGACGCATGATGCATCCATGCTGGTCTCGCCCGTGACGTCCACGTCCGATCCAGGTGACTGTGTGCTTAGTGAGGTGAGGTGGTGAGAGATGTGGAGCGCGAGTGTACGAGCCGTGTGGTGTGTCCTGTGCTCTTCTGTGCTGTGCTCTTCTTCCGTGTGGTCCTCTCCCTGGTGCCTCCTCCGCGCTCTCGTATACTTATACCCCCCCTCGTCGTTCAATCTTCCACCAATCTCCCTCCACGCCCTGCGTCACGCTTAACACTTGACCCCGATGTTTGAAGTGAGACGTCATCTCAGCACCGGGTTCATGCTGTAGGAGGTGAGTCCTAAGTGGGAGTGTGCCTGCTGGGATGGAGTCACTGGGTGCGCATTGAGCTGCTCTCGCCGGGCTGGGTTACAGGTCTCCTGCTCCATGCTCATTTAAAATCAGTATGTGTTCATGTTTTTTCTGGTGTGTAGCCTCCGTCTACGGCCGGAGCTGTGTCCGACAACCTCTTCCGCTCACTAGGCGAGGGCGCATGCGATGCGAGCGAGGGTTGTGAAGGTGCGATATGACGTTGGATAATCGATGCGTTAGAGTAGTTCTTCCAGTCTGCGGTGTTTCCACCTGGATATACAATACAGTTCGGTTCCTCCCGTCCATATCGTATCCCTACCGCCTCCCTTTCCATTTCTATCCCCACCCCCCTCCCGCTCCTCCCCCCTTCCATCCCCTCTTCTCTCACGCCTATCATGCCTCCGACCGGGTGTCTCTCCCGGCGGAATTGAACTCGTGCCGCTGGCATGCAGCCTATCGCACGACGTTGAAAATCCGGTTCAGGACCGTGATGGGGCGGGTGGAAGCGTTTGTGGATGCGGGGGTGCGAGCCTTGTACTGTCCTTCGCCATACCCTGGACGACATTGGGCGCCTCCGTATGTGTTCACGGGTGCGGGAAGGCTCAGACAGAGGCTGTGGGGTGTGCATGAGCGGCAGTGGCCCCGGCCCCACGCCTACCACGCCGCCGATCGGGCGCGTCCGTCGCTGTGGGAGTTTGTTTGTGCTGCATGGGACAGGCTATCACGCGAGACGTACGAGTCTGCTTCAGGAAGTGTGTGGTTCGCGGGGCGGAGGGGGTGGTGGCGCGTCGTGTGTGGTGCGCTGTGGGGTCATCCACGCGTCGTCGAGCGTGGCTGGTGTCATGTCGCCGGTCTGTATTCGATCAGGCTCAGCCAGTGACATGCAGAGCCTCTCGTCTTTCATCCCGTCCTCCCACCCCACCTGGCTCACGACCAACATTTGACCCCGCCTACGAAGAACGATGACCTCTTCGCACGGGGCCAATGTTTTCCTTTGTCATCTGCTGTGGGGGTGGGCTCGCTGTATAGAGTCATTTGGTGCGCGCGTAGGCTGGGCTCGCTCGGCTGGGTGCGCCCAGCGCGGTCACTCGCGTTATGCTCCGTTCTCAGTGCTCTGTAGACTCGTTTGTTCCACGTGCTCGGCCCACTTGGTCTGCCTACTCGTCTGCCTGTCTACCTACCCGCTCTGCCAACTTGCCCGCTCAGTGCTCAACATACTCAAAATGCTCACTAATCGCTTGTCCCCCGCCACCGCTTCCTCTCCTTCCTCCCACCCCGCTAATCCGCCTCCGACCCCCACCCCCGCCTTATGACCCTTGACACCGATCACGCGAGACATACAGACTCGTATTGTCTTTGCGCGCGGTCAAATCCCCTTGACGGCAGGGCGGGGCGGTGTGCGCTCTTAGCCTGGGGGCCTCCTTCTCCCAGTCTCAGAGTGCGGCTGGTTGCACTTCATGCTCAGGCTGATGCTATCGTTATGTGCACTGGGTTGAGACGTTGCGCTGGCCGCCGCACGCAATTGGCATAGGGTGTGCCCAGCTGGTGCTGGACAGGCTCTTATTACTGCTCGACTGCACTGTACTGGTATGTCTAATGCTGGACTGTTGGAATGAACTGGAGGGGACGCATAACCAGCATGGGTTACTAACGTGGTGCTCATCGTGAACGACATTCGGTATTCTTCTCAGCCAGTCCTCGGCCAACCCTGTCCTCAGCCTCCTTCTCCTGATCCGCTTGCTCGCACTCGATCCCTCGACATGCCCCGACCTTTCCAACCTCTGCGCGTTCCCCCGGCTCTGTCCCTTGAAACGTCCCCGTGTGCTCGTCAGCTAGCTTCGGATGCCTGAGTGTCTGACCCCTCATTCTTGACATGTGACATCTGGGCTTCTTATTCTGCGTTGCGTGCTTCCGTCTTCATCTTTGCGTTTCAGTTCGGCCCTTGCTATTCTGCGTTTGTGGTGTTAGTTGTGTCGATCTTCAACTTCATGCTTGAATTGTCGCATCCCTCGCCCCTCTTCCCACCATCAGGATCACTGTCACCATACTCCATCGCCTCACGCCATCAACGTTAAAAAGTCATCACTTGTCAATCCTGCTCGATACACGCTATACCTAAAGTCAAATCCATGACGCCGCGTTTGCTCATGACGATTGAGATAGAATATATGCTTATAACTATGTCTGATAGGAATATACACTGTCACCCCTCTTTAGAAATTGCCGGCATGTCGAATCGCATCAAATGCGGCCCTTGCTGAGCACAGACGGTGCGAATAGCCCGCTTGGAGGCTTGAAGAGGTCTGCGTATCGATATTCGACGCGTCTGCACCTCGACAACCTCGCAAATGCGCTATTGACACGTGCACGGCGAGCGGGAGGGACACTATTGACACGAACGACCAGTACCATGGGCCAAGACCTTTGTTTCGTGACACCGTACCGAACGGCGCAAGGATGGGTGGACGTTGAGGGTTAGGGTGAATCAGTGTTAGGCATCGGAGATGGACGACAAGTGTTGAGGAATCAGGATGGATATTGGTTGATACATTGCAGATGGACATTGATCATCGCATGACGGATTCATGAGTCATGGGGTTGTTGTTGTTCCATGTTTGGTTTCGAGACGTCCCCGGCTTAAAAGCGGTAACGTGGGATCCTCAGGTGCATGTACCAACTTTCTACTGCCCATCCATTCCATACTTCAGTTCTAAGTATGTATCAAAAAGAGAAAATACTCGTCGTGTAGCATCCTTTTTCGCTGTGGGCTCCCCGTGTTTCTTGCTATGGGTTCGTTGTGGTTCGTGGGACCATTCATCGTTTTGGGTTGTTCTACCGTCCCTCGTCTTTCATCTCATGCTGCGCCTGGATTCTCTCTACGCTGGACATGTTGAAATATTCTCCACCACCCAAGTGACCCACACAACCGTCTCACATGCAGTGACCCAGTGCCCACCGTCACACCCAATTTGACATCTACGACGCCGGTGTGCGTGCGATGGTTACGATGTGGTGCGATGCGAGGGTTGTGGTGGTGCGATGTAAGGCTGGATTATCCATGCTTGATGACCGAAACCTGGATACACTTCTTATTTGTCTTGCAACTAGCTTATCAACGGTCCTGCTCCTCCATAGGCCTCCTCCTTCCTTCCTGTCAAATATACACCATCCAACATCATCCCCCGCTACGCTCAGCCCCGTCCTGACCCTTCCCTCTGCTACAGCGTGTACATTGCGCCCCGCATCACACACAGCAGTGTCAATAGGGCGCGTAAGATTCGGAAATCTCGTTTTGGTAGGTTCGATGGATGTGTCGTGTCATGCATTCAAGCGCTCTTCCTCTGATCCGAGCTCTGCTGCTGGTCTGGGCTCTGGCTCCTGGTCTGGGTGCTGGGTTACGACATGCGGGGAGGGGGCAGATGTTAAATTGATCGCTGGTGCCCTGGTCCAGTCTGGACTGGGACGGTTTACTCACGAGTCGCATTGTCGGGAAGTATGACTCCCTCATCTACTCCGCTAAACCACTACGCTACTGCGCGCTCATCGCGTACACTCCCCAACGCCCCCATATGACCGTCCGATGTGCGCGGGGCGGAGGCGCCGATGGAGAAGTGCTCGTCGTGTGTTCTTATTTCGTGCAGTGCGCTCGTCTTGTGTAGTGTCCCCCGTCTTTCATATCCCTCCTCTCCACCCCCACCGCATCGCACAACCATTGACCTTGACCCAAATGACGAAATAGGACGCAAATGACTTTGCCACGCGGTCAATGCCGAACGGCTTTGCGGCCGTAGTGAAAGTGAAGCGGGAGGAGTGCCCATTTGAGTTGCGCTCATGCGCTGGATGTAGTAGTGTCAGGCAGGACTCGCGATTGGGCCATGGTGCATGGATGGTGTTTGACTGAACTGTACTCTGTGCACTGCGTGGTCGGCGTACACTGCTTGCTCAACACGCTCAATATGCCCAGCTAATGCAGTATTTGGGCATTTGGATGTTTCTGCCTGACTATTTCCCAGTATCCCCTTTTCGCCCACTTACTGAACAGATATTTAGATATTTGAACTAACCATCGGTAACGCTCTTTTTGAACATAAATCTTACCCGAAATATGCTCTGGACAAAACAACGGCGCATCTGTGGCAGATACTCTGCTTCACAAGTGAGCAGTTCGATGCGAGCCAACTTAGCTCAATACTTCAACATTACCATTAACGCTGACAATTCACAACCCTTTCTGTTTGTCTTCTTCACTTGGCTGGTATAATATTTTTTGTCGATCGCTTACCCAGGAAATTCCAGGTAGCCTGAAAGCTCATTCGCACATCTATAATGGCCCATTTGCTGCGTTACTCGAGAACTATAACGTACTGGAGGGGCAGGATAGGCTTTCGATGATGAAGATCATACAAAGATGTTTGCAGTTAAATCCGAGAGACCGAGCGACAGCGCTGGAGTCGCTCCAGGGCCTTCGGTGGCAAGGTACAGCATGATCATACCAATCAATACACGGCATTCAACAGGTGTATTGATCCTTGATTTTTGTGGAGTTTACAACATAAACACCTTCTTAGCTATTATATATAATTAACACTTGGCTTCAAACTGGAGTGCAAATCAACAGGGCACATTGTATTGAATGGGGGGGTGTTGATCCTGGTAACTATACTGCACACGAACTCGCACATCTAACACCGCTGGAAGTATTTGCTGGCAAGACGTTAAGCGGACGCGCTGGTACACGAATCACGAATCATATGAGCTCCATTCAGTCCCCAATATAGTCCTTCTCTAGTTGATCGGGTTGATTCTCTGCTTATGCAAAGGTAATGCGGTAGAGCAATGAAAGATACACTGCAGAGAAGCCGGCAACAATACATTTCATCATAAAGAAGTTGTAAATGAAAGAGTAATAGATGTTAACAGGAGAAGAGAGAGGCAAAGCCTTCATGTTCGTTACATAATATAGAAGAATATGCTGTATATAACCAACAGTTAGGACGGCCATGGCTTGGATATCAAAACCACCGAGTGAAAAGACTCAACCCCCACGAAGGAAATTTTCTGAGCCGGAAAACAGACAATCAATCAATCGATAGAGGATTTGTTCAAAATCAGCAAAGGCTGATGAATAATCAGGCCTATGCCTCGTGATGTATCGAATCCAAAAACTCAACAATGTAAAAGTTGACTCTGACGCACCATTAACCTCAATAAAATTCATTGTAAATGATTTGCTTCTTCTTTGCATTGTCTTCACGCACTTGATACTGACCTCGTTGAAATTCATCACTTCTTTCACTTCTCATGCTGCTATGCCTCTGAATCCTCTCAATAAGCTTCATACCTCTTTATTCATACATCCGTAAATGTAACCGCAAGGCTTTCAACACTTCGTAGATGAAAATCAACAATTCAGCATATCATGGGCACAATGGGCTCTACTTGTCTACCTCCTCAACGTGCTCGACACACTCAACCACCCCCCGCTCAAAGACTACAACGACTCACAGGTATGGGTACCTAATGTCGCATGCCTACTCCCGTGTGCATGGTCTGATCACAGCTTTCGGTCTCGCTATGCAGACACATTGCATTCCACACCTACAAAACTTTCACTTCTCTCTCACTCATGGCTTAAATCTTCATGGCTCGGGTCCACGCCCGCCTGGTTCCTCGGGCCTCAGTATACTCCCAATCATATATGATGACTATCACTCCCCTCCAATTTTTTTCGTCGCCATAACTGAATGTACTTCCGTCACCCACCTTCATGCCTGACCGCATTCGTTCGTAACGAAGTCCAATATCTCAATCCTCGAGGCAGGGGATTTTTCGAGCTGTCGAATGATCTACTAGCTTATAAACTCTTGTCATGGCCGGGATTATTAATGCCAATGGGAAAGATTAAGTATGTCTCAATTTCATCGCGTGAATATGCGACATTCATGCTCAAGGCAGGCATCATTCGCGATATCAAACCCGCCTTCTCCCACCTCCCTCTCACCAGGCATAGATACCGTCGTACGCGGATCAGGTCTGGGAATATGCCGTTTGGTGACTCACGTTTGTCTATCCCACTCTTCTTGTTTTTTTAGCTTATCCTTGTTCCAACTCCCGCTAACTCTTGCGACACGCAGTGCGCCGTCGGTAACGACTTGAAATATAATATACCATCCGTACTCCCATCACAACATCAACCTTTTCCACATCGCGCAATAGCCATACCACCACATTCACATCCACACCCAACAGCACAAATGTACAACGCAAAGCGAAACACGTACAACGCACAAAGCAAACTCAACACAAAACCTAACATAATACCATGACGCTAGCTTCAGAATCAGAATTCAGAATCAGATCACGTTACCCACCTGCTTCAGCCTTCAGAATCAGATCACCTTACCTACACACTTCAGATCAGGTCATGTTACCTATCTCGTTGTCCCTCCTACCTAGGCTAGCCTTGTTGTCCCCAGCTAGCATTACCCTAGCCTTCCCTTGCCCTTAGCTCTGACTTAGCACTTCTCACTGCCCTACACACTGGCAGCCCACCTTAGGCCTTAGGTACTATCCATCCTTTTAAAAATAAAATGAATATAAAATAGTGTTTTAATAAAATTGATGGTGTTATGCCTTGTCCCCTGCTCCACTGAAGGTTTGGCACTTATATAAGGGAGCCAACCTGCTTGTGTGGAGTAATGACATATGTGAACCGATCCACGATCCGGTCTCAATCCCATGATGTAGTGGGCATCAAAGGGCCGGTGAGTGGTCCAGCAATGTCTAAACTGCTATGGGTTTTTATCCTCTAGATAAAAACCAAATAATTCATTCAATTATTGCATTAGCCTTCTGGGACTAAGAGGGATTTGATAAAATATTTATAACTTGTTTTTCATACTTTCTTTATCACAACACATCCTTTGGCTGATATTCAACTCCTGATATCTGTGACATTAAGTGTTGCTGTTCTCTGTGCTTCGACACTGCTGCGTACGTTTCAGGCCTTCGGCGTTTCTGCATTCCGACGTTGCTGTCCTGTCGCTAGCTCGCCAATGCTCCTGCATTCGAATTCGCCGAAGTTATGCCGGTCTTGGGGTCATTCCTGAGCTTCGAATAGCTCTCCATATTTGACTTTATGTCCACAATTCTTCAGCCTCACGTTCCCAGCATATCATCCTTCCTCTTCCATCATTCAGTCCACTATCCATATGCACCATGACCCCAGCTTAATAATCATCACTATCATTCCCGCCCGTACAGTTTACACTTAACGTCAAATCTACAAAATCTACAATGATTTATCTATAACGATATGTGATAGGAATACACTGTTATCCATCTTCCGGAATTTCATTGACATGTCGAGTCGCGTCAGATCCGGCCTATGCTAAGCACAGACGGTGCGAATAATGCCCTTAGAGGCTTGAAGAGGTCTGCGTATCAACACCTGACGGTATGTACCTCAACAACCTCGCAAATGCGCTATTAACACGCGCATGGCAAGCAGCAGGGACTCAGTCAGACCTTCGTTTCTCGAATCGTGACAGCCACGCAGGCTGGACGGCCTAAGGGGATGGACAAGCGTTGAGGTCTATGGATGGACGTTGAGGATGGATGAATTGGTCGATTGCTGTTGTTGTT
>QFFB01007321.1:0-15791 GCA_003316465.1 Ramaria cf. rubripermanens
GGTTCTCCGTTAAAATAGTTTCGAAGCTTGTGCGTGCTTGTAAAGTCAAATCTTTTGATTGAATTTTATAATTGTGATTAACACCACAGTTTAGAGTTTAGTTCAACGGTTCCAAAACAAAAGGGGATCAAGGATCACCTCAAAAAAAAACAGCAAAATATTACCTTTGTCCCAATTAAACCAGCTCCTTATCATTTCAAACTTTGCCACCCTTCACCTCAAAGGAGTCTTGAGAACTCAGGCAAGTCTTGAGATTGCACAACAATGGCATGAAGGACAGGGCATATGGTTTGCCCAAAGGGTCTGAGCACTTGCACACCATTATCAGATCTTTGAAAAGCTTCCTGGTGGTGCCAGAAATTCACAATCATGGCTACATGATGAACAGGTCAAGATACAAACATGCAATTGGCTCACTGCACAGAAAACAGAGGAAGTGATGCCCCATCAACTTTGACATGCCCTCAATGGGATAATATATCCTGAATTAAATATCAATCTTTTGAACCTAATAAGTGAGCGCACAGCTTGTCAGTGGCTGATCAAACTGGGTTGGCATCAAACACTTGTGTGAAAGGGTGTTTACATGGATGGCCATGAGTGTGAAGACATCATGAAATACTGAAATGAAGTTTTCTTGCCTGCAATTGCACAATTGAAACTCAGATGGCCAAGCTTGAAGGTCCAGAGTTAGAAAAAACCATGCCAGAACTAGAGGAAGGAATGCGAAGGATTGTGATTCGATATCATGATGAGTGCTGCTTCCATGCAAATGATAAAGCAAGAAATCTCTGGCTGTGACCAGGAGAGCAGCCATTACGGAAAAAGGGCCAAGGCAGATTAATTCACATTTCTGACTTCATTAATGAGGAGGATGGTTGACTTGTGCTTTGAGATGAAAATGGCCAAATAACTTGTGATGCTTGCAAGATAATTTACCCAGGCTCTAATGGTGATCCTTGGTGGGACAACAAGCAGCTTATGGATCAAATAAGATCTGCAGTGGAGATCTTTGAGGCCACCCATCCTGACTGCCAAGCATTGTTCATTTTTGATTAATCATGTGCTCATGATTTGCTGCCACCAGATGCACTGAAGGCAATTGAAATGAATAAATCCAATGGTGGCACACAATGCAAGCAATGTGACACTATCATTCCTCAATCAAATCTTGATGCTTGCTTTTGAGGAGAATCACAGAAAATGACAACTGCCTCCAGAGAAGCTAAAGGCTTGAAGGCAGTTCTCGAGGAACATGGATTTGACATCTCATGTTTAAGGGCAAAGTGCACACCAGTATGCCCTTTTGAGAGCCACAACTGCTG
The DNA here is from genome assembly GCA_003316465.1 of Ramaria cf. rubripermanens. Lineage (NCBI taxonomy): Eukaryota > Fungi > Basidiomycota > Agaricomycetes > Gomphales > Gomphaceae > Ramaria > Ramaria cf. rubripermanens. The sequence goes on from QFFB01007321.1 coordinate 1,326, forward strand.
CATGGCCAGGCTCCTCTCTCAGCAGGAGGATTTCATTATCAGGAATCAATGCTGGAGACACTGATCAAAAGTATGGGTCATGAGTGTATTTTCCTTCCAAAATTTCACTGTGTGTTGAACCCAATCGAGATGGTGAGTTATTTAATAACAATTATCTGCTAAACAGATACTAATCTGATAATAATGCTCTCTAAGTATTGGGGGTAGTGTAAATACTGATATTGGGAGTATCCTAAAACCAACTTTGCAGAGGCCAAGGCATGAGCATTAGAAATTCTTGATGCATGCCTGATCGAGGTCATCCAGCACTTCATCAACAGATCTTGGCAATTTATTGACTCTTATAGGAAAGGTTTGACAGGTGAGGCGGCTGCTTGGGTTGTTCACAAACACAAAAGCCACAGATCTGTATCTGAGGCTGCCATGAAGGCTCTTGAAGCACAGTCTAAACTTAAATAGTTTTTTTCATGCAGAGGATAAGTACAACATTTCCCTAGAATCACTAAATAAGGGGTATATGGAGGCAATAAACTGATTTTTAGGTCTCAAAATTTTGGCAGTCCCTAAGATACTGTGGAAAATTTTAAATGAGACCATTTTTGAGTGTTTTTGAGGGCTCTGAATCTGAATCTGATGTCAGATTTAGGTCAAAACATTTCTCCACCCACTAGCAAACTAGCAGGCTTTAGTTGTCTGGTACTGTAGTCACATGATGATTACATGACCATGCTGAAATAAGGTAGTCACATGATAATCACATGACATACTCAAGTGTGGGAACTTATTCACATAACCATGGATTGCTGTCACAAAGCTGTGACACCAACCAAAATGGCAATAGCACCTTCCACAGCCTTCCAAAACCTTCCAAATCTTTCCTGAAGCTTCTCTAAGTTTCTCTGCCTTTCTTCACAGTGCCACAAGGTTCTAAAGTAGTTACATAAGCTAGATAGATGTAGCATAAATAGCCTGCAGTTCAGCAGTGAGGAATAGACAATCTTTCACCCAACCATCACTCATACCTTGAGTAACCTGAAGTGTGACTTCAGCACAGCCTTGTACTGAAGTACTGGCTACATTGGCTCAGTGCTACACTAAGATTGCGGCCTCAACTGCATCACCAAAAAGCATCATTATCTGCTTCCACGCATTTCTGACTTATTGAATACCCCACGCAAGGCCAAGATCTATACCAAGATTGACCTCTGGCATGCCTATCACCTTGTTCATCTCCATGAAGGTGATGAATGGAAAACCACTTTCCACACCTGCTACAGCTCTTCAAATGGTTGGTCATGCCATTTGGCCTCACCAATACTCCCACAGCTTTCCAATGTTTCATGAATAATATCTTTTCCGACCTACTTGATGTTTACATTCTTGTGTATTTAGATGACATCCTTATCTATTCTGACAACCTGGAACAACACTGCAGCCTGTTAAGTTCACAGACGTTACCTGGAACTTCAGAGGTTGGAGACTCGGAGGTCGGACTTCAAAGCAATATGAGGGGGGTAGGGACTTGGCTTCAACTTATGGGTTATGCCACCTACTATTGTTCAGTCCCTAATTTTAGAGATCGGAGGTTTGGAGGTTACTTGGAGGTTTGAACTTCAGGAGTATCACTACTAGTATCTAACTACGGGGATAGTGATGGGAGAAGACTGGAGGTTGGTAATGAGGAAATAAGTTGATATTCGAACTAAAGAAGCGGATATAAGATTGGAGGACTATTAATTGTCATAAAGCGTAACACCAAGGACTATATTCTATTTCTTCTTCTTCTTTTATTTTCACGGACAATCTTATCCTTGTTCTATTCATTCTTTTCCTTTATCCATTACTCTTCATTCGGACTTCTTTCACGGACCTTCTCTCCATTCCTTTCCCTATTCATGAACCCCAGGTGCTCTTATGCGTAGCATTGAAGCCGACGAAGTCAACGCCGGACACGAGTCGAGGCGCGCAATGGCGCGTAGTTTCCATTCGAGGCGCATATATGCGTAGTAAATCAAGTTGAGGCATTCTCTGAGTATAGCATTTCATTTCTTTATCACTTCTGCTGATCAGTCTTTCATTCTACTACTAAGTCCGTGTGCGCAGCGGACTTAGACCGTTCCCTTACCTTGGAGAGCCAGGGGCTCGACTATCACATGTTTTACTATCTTTCCCCTATAACTCCTATTCTACGTTCTAGTATATTAGTACGAAGCTTTTGCTTTAACAATATGACGAACTTTTAACTTCTTACACCCACTTTACCTTTCGAGTATTTCTGAATCTTCGAGTCTATCTTACCACGAGTTCCCTGCTTCGAGTCAAAAGCTAGGGTTATTTCATCGAGTTCTATTATCTATCGGCCCCTTTTTCCCATCACTGTAACATATCCGACAATCAACCTCGCTTTGCTTTTCAGATAAAATAATAAAATTAATACCTTGTAACCTAATTGTATCCTAAGAACATACAACAAGAAGAATATAAGTGTAACACAAGAAGGGCATAAGAGGTGCATAACAAGCAGAGTTTGGAATAGGTTCGGAGGCTTGGATCAAGTAAGGTACAAATATTCTACTTTGGGTTGTGAATGGGAATTATACTTTAAGAGGCAAATAACAAGAACTAAAATGGAATATAATAGTTACTTCGGAGTTCGGAGGTCCAAGGGTTCGGAGTCTTGGTGTTAGATCTCAGGGATCTAACAGTATCCCCCCTTTAGGGGCCAAGCCCCCGAGGCCCACAGAGATGACCGTGAGAATATAAGATTGGAGATTTGGAAATCAGTATAAGAACCAAGGGCCAGAAGGACTTAGCAAAAAGTTTTCTTCCATTACCCACAACCGCCCATGACCAAAAACCAAACACCCCCACACCGTCCTCTGAAATCATACGCCAGGTAGCAGAGCTCCAGAAGGAGCTTGAGCAGGCCCAGGCTGAAGAAGCCAGGGTAGCAGAGGAGGCCAAGAAGAGGGCCAAAGAGGAGGAGCGGAGGAAGGCCAAAGAGGAGGAGAAGGAGCAAAGGGCTGAGGAGGCTCGGAAGAAGGCGGAGGAGGAGCGGATAGCTGCAGAGGCAGAAAAGAAGAGGCTCAAAGAGGAGCACTGAAGGCAAGTAGCCTTCAATGAGGCACTTCGGAGGAGACGGGCAGAGGAAGAGCATTGGAGGGCTGAGGCAGGTCTGGGACCTATGGAGGCCTCGGAGGTTGGCCCTAGTGCGAGGACCGGAGGCTCGGAGGTTCACGCACCAGCCCCAAACAAGGGGAAGGCGGCAGACCTTTGGGTCTGCCCTAACTGCCCGAGGAGGGCAGTGGAATGCAAGTGGGAGGACGGGGGTAAAGGTGAGTGGTAATAGTCCTGTTAATTTGTTCAGACTAATTGTTTCCCAGGGACATCGTGTTGCACATGTTGGGACCGAAAGGTCTGATGCATTGTCAGGGCGAAGTCCACAACCCCATGGAAACGCGGACCTCCAGAGAATGATGGTGGCAACCAACCATCAAAAAAGAACAAGGTCAAAGTCCTCGTCCCCATGCTGGAGAAGTCCGAGGGAGCTCCGAAGATGTCGGAGTTCGAGAAGGGGCTCCGAGAGTCCCTTACTCACATCAGCGATGAGGTCCAGAACCTCTGGAAAGTGGAGATGAAGAATGGGGGGAGGCTAGAAGGGCTTTATGGGGCCATTATGGACCTCATGTGAAAGGACTTGGACTCAGATGCAGATGCGGAGTCAGAGTCGGGGTCAGAGGGTTGGGAGGGGGAGCTGAGGGACTTGGAGGACGAAATGCTCCAGAATAAGAGGGGTTCAGAGCCTGGAGTGTCAGGTGACTTGGAGGGGTCGGTGAATATGGAAATCTTGGATAGGGAGGAAGAAACTTTGCAGTAAATAGTTGAACCTAATGTGACCTGATTTCTTGGAACTGCATGAAACTATAGAATCAGCAAGTAGTAAAGGTCTGGGCTTAAGAGGATACACTTGGTGAAAGTCCAAAGTGACTTCTGAGGCATGTCCGAGCTCAGAGGCCAGAAGCCAGGAGGTTTCTTTGTCTGTTCCTTCGTATCCAGCCCATTTGACCAAGTACAGCAACTTGCACTTGCATCGCTTGTCTATCTTAGAGTCCAGGATTTCGGAGATCTTGTACTTGGGTTCTCCGTCGATGATGATTGGAGGGTCTGGTGTCGGAGATCGGTTCAGGAACTTGTTTGGAGTTGTGGCTTCAAGCATTGAGACATGGAACACAGGATGGATGGACCACATGCTGTCCAGAAGCTGGAGCATAAAGGACATGGATCCAACTTGAGCTATAATCTCAAAGGGACCCAAGAACTTCTCTGAAAGCTTCTTCGATGGCCTTGTAGTTCAGATATGGTTGGACCAAACGAAGACCTTATCACCTACTTGGAAGTTCAGAGGTGGAGTTCGGCATCGGTCTGTGGAGGTGGAGTACCGTTTCTGTGCTTTTGAGATGGTGGTTTGAAGGTGTTGGTGTAGCTCATCAAGATCCACAGTGAAGTCTCTTGCTTTGGTAGAAGCGAGGTCTCGCTCCAGATGTACAGAGATGTTCGGATGGTAACCCTTGTTGGCAAAGAAGGGTGATATGCTGGTGGTGGCATTCAGAGAGTTGTTGTATGTGAATTCTGCAATTGGAAGGAGATCAGACCAGTTGTCTTGCTGGTAGTTACAGTAGATTTGGAGGTGTTCAATGAATTGATTCATGCATTCAGTCTGTCCATTGCCTTCAGGGTGGTATCCTGATGTGAAGTAGAGTTTTATATCTAGAGCCTTTCCGAGAGATCGGCAGGAGGACACAAACTCTGAGCCTCAGTCGGAGGTCACGTGCAAGGGAACTCCATGCTTGGAGAAGACGTGGAGGATGAATAGCTTAGCTAGAATTGGATCAGTGATTATATTGAAGGTCGGAATGAAGATTGACTGCTTGGAGAGTCAGTCAATGATAACAAGGATGGTGTCATATCCCGAGGAAGGAGGAAGCTTCTCTATGAAATGCATGGAGATAGAATTCCAAGGTTGTTCTGGAATGGGGAGTTGCTTTAACAAGCCATATGGATGATGTCTCTGTGACTTTGAGTGCATACATGTAGTGCAGGACTTAACATAGGACTTAACGGAAGTTTGGAGTTTGGGGCAGACATAGTCTTGTCAGACCAGCTCCAAAGTCTGGTTTTGTCTGAAGTATCCAGAGATCGGATGATCGTGCTTATATTGTAGTACTTGTAGTCAGAGATCATTGCTGTCCGGTACATAGATCCGGTTGTCTAGTAGGAGATGTCCTTTGGGACTGAGGGTCCATTGTCCTACTGGGTTGCTTAGGTGATCTGCTAAGGTCGGATCAGAGTTGACAGATTTTCAGATATCAGAGTGGAGTTGGTCGATATCCATGGTGATGGCTGTGTGGAGTATAGGGGTGCAGAGTGATGTAGCTCAGAGTGACAAGATGAGTTGTTCGGAGGTGAATACTGGTTGGAGGTTGTGCAGATTAATGGCTGCGTAATCACTTTCCCCCTCTTTAAGGTAGACATCCCATTGTCTAGTTAAAGCCTTGGGTTTGGTTCCAAGACATCCGGGGTGGAAGTGTATAACCCTGTTGAATTGAGACAGGTATTTGGACCATTGGACTTGTTGTCGTGTAAGGAGCTTCATCATTAAAAAGTATTCCAGGTTCTTGTGATCAGTAACAATGTCAATCAGATTCGGAGATCCTTTGAGGTAGTGTCGCCAGACCTTAAAAGCTTCGAAGATTGCCATTAGTTCCTTATCATGGACATCATAGCTCCATTCTGCAGAGGAAAAGGTCTGAGAGTGGAACATGATCAGATGTACTTCATTGTTGTCCAGAGATATTATTGAGAGGATGGCAGCGAGTGTAGTCAGAGGCATCGGTTTCAAGGATAAGAGGAGCTTCAGGTACCCAATGCTGAAGGATCGGAGTGGTGGTGAAAGCCTTCTTGAGTGTGTTGAATGATTCTCGACATTCTTCAGAGAAGACCCACGGAGCACCTTTCCGGGTGAGATGTGTCAGTGGAACTACTAGGTCGGAATAGTTGAAAATGAAACACCTATAGAAATTGGCAAATCCAAGGAAGGACTGGATGTCTTTGACCTTTCTCAGTTCAGGCCAATCTTGGATAAATTTGTTAAGTTCATGGATGTTACCCGGAACTTTGGAGGTCGGAGACTCGGAGGTCAGAGACTTCGAAAGTGTACGAGGGGGGTAGGGACTTGGCTTCAACTTATGGGTTGCGCCACCTACTATCGTTCGGTCCCTAATTTTGGGGGTCGGAGTATCAGAGGTAGTCCGGGGGTTCAGACTCGGAGTTACTACTAATAGTATCTAACTGTGGAGGTAGTGTTGCGAGAAGACTGGAGGTTGGTAATGGAGAAATAAGTCGATATTTGAACTAAAGAACTGGATACAAGTTTGGAGGACTATTAATACCTCGTAAGCTAATTGTATCCTAAGAACGTATAACAAGAAAGATATAAGAGGCGTATAACAAGCAGAGTTCAGAATAGGATCGGAGGGTCGGATCGAGAGAGGTACAAGTATTCTACTTTGGGTCATGAATGAGAATTATGTTTTGAGAGGTAAACAACAAGAACTAAAACGGAACATAATAGCTACTTCGGAGTTCGGAGGTCCAAAGGCTCGGAGCTTCGGTGTTAGATCTCAGGGATCTAACAAAATTGCACCTTTGTGGTGTCCATTGTGAGCCCATTTGGAGATATAATGTATCTGAGGTATTCAATGGTGTCTGCATGGAAAAGCCACTTGTCAGCTTGGGCGTACAGGTTATGCTGTCAGAGCCTTTGGAGTACTCCTCGGACATGCTTTTGGTGCTGCTCTGGGTCATCGGAGTAGATGAGGATGTCATCCAGGTATACTAGAATGCATACATCCAACATGTCAGCAAAGATATCATTCATAAAACATTGGAAAGCAGCAGGTCCATTGGTAAGTCCAAAAGGCATAACATGCCATTCAAACGATCCATATCCAGTTTGGAATGTAGTTTTCCATTCATCACCCTCACGGATTCGGATGAGGTGGTAGGCATGTCGGAGGTCGATCTTAGTATAGATACGGGCCTTGCATGGTGTATCTAGGAGATCAGAGATGCGAGGTAAGGGGTATCGGTCTTTCTTGGTGATTCAGTTGAGGCCTCAGAAGTTGACGCATAGGTGGAGCGAACTGTCCTTTTTCTTAGCGAAGACTACCAGAGCACCACATGGGGACCGAGTAGGGCAGATGAAATCCCAGGTTAGATGTTCTTCTATGAATCCTTGGAGGGTCTCGAGTTCTTTCTGAGAAAGGGAGTAGATCGGACCAAATGGTGGGGTCGTTCCTTCTTCCAGTTCAATCTTGAGATCGTAAGGCTGATAGGAGGCAAGCTTGTCGGCCTTGGCCTTGCTGAAGACATCTGTATATTCACGGTACTCTTCCGGGACACCACTCATATCAACCGGAGTTTTGTCCGAGTTGAGCTTGTCCAGTCTAGAGACAAGGAGCTAAAAGGTTTGCATGTCTTCCATTCTGGATATGCGGGCAAATGCTGCAGCATTGATCATAGCGATCTTCAGAGCAACAAGTAGGGTCAGAGTTTCAGATGAGATCAGAGCCAAAGCTACTGTCTCTGTAGGTACCAAAGATTCAGCCTGTAACGGAGCATGGAACGAGATACTGCCCAAATCCCAGTCAATCAATGGATTGAAGCGGGTGAGCCAGTTGTGTCCTAGTACTGTGGAACAGCTGGAATTCAATGAAGTGACATAGAATGTCATGGAGTGTTGTTCCCCAGAAGGAAAACGGATCGGAAGGTTGACAGCTTGATGGATGATGTTGTTGGTCATACCGTCGAAGAGTCGGAGTGGGATTGGAGTGATGTTGTATGCTTGGAGTTTGTTCTGAGGTGAAGGCGGATTCAAGGAAACTGTGTGTCGAGCCAGAGTCAATAAGGGTCAAAAACGGAGTGTTTGGGATGAGGTCAGAGGTTAGGCAAAGTGTTAAGGAGTTTGGACTAAAAAGAGCAGATGTGTTGAGTCAGACTACTAGGGTCACACTGGGAGTTACAATGTAGTCCTCCTTCAGCATGAGGTTCAGAGGGCTGCTCAAGAATTTTTTGACTCTGGCATGGACTTAGTGTCGGAGGTTGTTTTCTCAGCAGCCTTGGTAGTTGAGGCAGCGCATGCCTTTGTGGTGGCGGCAGATACTCAAGAGCATTCCTTGGCCATATGTCTGGTTCTCCCACAGAACAGACACTGGTTGTTGTTCCTGAGTCATCAACTTGCTGTCCTTACCGAGCTTCGAGGCAAGGTCAGGAGTTTGTCTTGGTTGTCCAGAGGATTTGGATTGATTACTGGAGCTTCCTACCTTCGGAGTGTTTGAAAGCCTCTTGTCGGTATTCAGAGTGGTGTTCACGGTGGCCTTCCCTTTGTCGGGTCAGTCATTGGACTTGGTGGTTGCGGCTTCCCAAGTAACCTTGGAATGTCACTCCCAATAGTGGGCATCGATGGTTTGCACCATAATTTGGAGTGCAGCAAGGGTATCAGGCTTGCCCATTCAAGAGACTTTGTCCTTGATTCGAGCCAGGAGTCCATTGTAGAGTTGTTGGCATAAGGCGGCATCACCCCATTGGACTCTAGCGGCATGTCAGTTGAAGTCAACAAGGTATTTGGTGACTCATTGGTTATCATGCATTCGGAGGTTTTCAAGTTTGACCTCAGCTTCAGCTTCGGAGTTGTGAGGCCTGAAGTTGGTTCAGAGTTCAGACTCGAACTCAGCCCAATCAATGAGCCAAGTTGGTAGGTTATGAGAGATTATTCCTGGTTCAAACCAGTCAAGTGCTGTCCCCTTGAGGTACAATAACGCATAGGTTATTTTGGCAGTATCATCAGAGAAAGCTTCTGGTCTGTCATGAAAATTCAGATAACACTGAATTAGAAAAGGTTGGAGCTTGCAAGCATCAGCTCCGTCATAGGGTTCCGGTTCTCGGATTTTGTCCAGGCAGAGGATGCCTTGGGGGCTGAGAGGTTCTTAGCTAGCATAGCAATGGCTTCGGCCAAGTTTGGGGGTTTGACTCAATCGTCTGAGTTGTCTCATTCTCAGTCAAAAGGGTTGGTCGGGGATTGGTGAGGTATGTGGCATGCCTCATCAGGATGCTGGATTTCTTCAATAGAGGCATGACTAGCCTGTGGCGAAGATTCATCAAATGAAGGGAGACCAGCTCAGGCCATGCTTCTGGTAACAGCTCAGGAAGGCATGAATGATAAAAGGTAGTGAGTTCAAATATACTGTTAAGTTCACAGATGTTACCCAGAACTTCGGAGGTCAGAGACTCGGAGGTCGGACTTCAAAGCAATATGAGGGGGGTAGGGACTTGGCTTCAACTTATGGGTTGCGCCACCTACTATTGTTTGGTCCCTAATTTCAGAGATCAGAGGTTCGGAGGTTACTCGGAGGTTTGAACTTCAGGAGTATCACTACTAGTATCTAATTACAGAGATAGTGATGGGAGAAGACTAGAGGTTGGTAATGAGGAAATAAGTTGATATTCAAACTAAAGAAGTGGATACAAGATTGGAGGACTATTAATACCTCGTAACCTAATTGTATCCTAAGAATGTATAAGAAGAAGAATATAAGTCTAACACAAGAAGGGCATAAGAGGTGCATAACAAGCGGAGTTTGGAATAGGTTCAGAGGCTCAGATCAAGTGAGGTACAAATATTCTACTTTGGGTCGTGAATGGGAATTATACTTTAAGAGGCAAATAACAAGAACTAAAACGGAATATAATAGTTACTTCAGAGTTCAGAGTTCCAAGGGTTCGGAGTCTTGGTGTTAGATATCAGGGATCTAACACAGCCACATCAAAGAGGTCCTCCACTGACTCCACAAGCACAAGCTATATGCTAAAGCAGAAAAGTGCAAGTTCAACCGTGACATGGTTGAATACCTCAGCTACATCCTGTCTCCCAACAGCCTTACAATGGCAGAAGACAAGATCAAAGTTATACAAGATTGGCCAGAACTGTGACATGTCAAAGATGTTCAATCTTTCTTATGATTCGCAAATTTCTACTGACATTTAATTTATAACTATTCCAACATTACCATTCCACTCATGCGTCTCTCCAGGAAAGGTATTCTGTGTAACTTCAGCCTGGAATGTCACTCCACATTCAAGACCCTCAAAAAGGCTTTCACCACAGCACCAATACTCATGTTCTGTTAGATCCCTGAGATCTAACACTGAAGCTCCGAACCTTCGGACCTCCAAACTCCGAAGTAACTATTATGTTCCGTTTTAGTTCTTGTTGTTTACCTCTTTGAGTATAATTCTCATTCATGACCCAAAGTAGAATACTTGTACCTCTCTCGATCCGACCCTCTGATCCTATTCCGAACTCCGCTTGTTATACACCTCTTATATCTTTCTTGTTCTACGTTCTTAGGATACAATTAGAATATGAGGTATTAATAGCCCTCCAATCTTGTATCCAGTTCTTTAGTTCGAATATCGACTTGTTTCCCCATTACCAACCTCCAGTCTTCTCGCAACACTATCTCCATAGTTAGATACTATTAGTAGTAACTCCGAGTCCAAACTTCTGGACTACCTCCAACACTCCGACCCCCAAAATTAGGGACCGAACGATAGTAGGTGGCACAACCCATAAGTTGAAGCCAAGTCCCTACCCCCCTCGTACACTTTTGAAGTCTCTGACCTCCGAAGTTCCAGGTAATGTCCGTAAACTTAACATGTTCTAGGTTCCCAAACCCCAACTTGTTCTCAAGACCAATGCTTCTGACTATGCCCTCATGGAAATCCTCTTGATGATTTCCCCAGAAGACAGAAATCCATACAATCGCTTTCCATTCCCACACCTTTTCCACTCCAGAACTCAATTATGATGTCCACAACAAGGAATTACATGTGATATTCGAAGCCTTCAAAATTTGGCAACACTACCTCGAACGCCCAACCTACCCAATTGACATTGTCACAGACCACAAGAACCTAGAATACTTCACTACCACTAAACTCCTCACTCGCCAACAAGTCTGTTGGTCTGAATACCTCTCACAATTCAATATGGTGATCCATTTCTGTCCTGGATGGCTCAGAACAAAACCCAACTCACTTACTTGAGGATGGGACATCTACCCAAAAGAGGGGAGTAGCAACTATGCCAGTGTTAATCCTCACAACTTCCACCCCATGTTCACTAACAAACAGCTGGCATCATCCCTCCAAGCAACTGCATTCCATGTTCTGCTACTCCATGCCTCAATCATCATGGACACTGAACAGCTCAACTCCAACATCCATTCCACACTTCATTCCGACCCACTTTCTGCCAAACACCTCAACAACCCCTCCAGTCCCAGATGGTCTCTCAACTCCAATAACCTACTCCGCTACAAAACCCAGATTTACATTCCAGATATCAGTGACCTCCAACTCCGCGTCCTCCAGCAGTCCCATGATCATCCACTCTTGGGACACCTCAGTCAAAACAAAACCCTTGACCTAGTATGATGCAACTATACTTGGCCCCTCCTCCGCACTATGGTCCAGAACTACTGCAAGTCTTGCACTATGTGTATGCAGTCCAAGCCACAGCGCCACAAACCCTAAAGTCTTCTCAAGCAACTTCTGATCCTGGAACAACCATGGAATTTGATCTTGATGGACTTCATCAAAAAGCTTCCCACCTCCTCCAGTTACAACACTACTCTCAGCATTGTAGACTGACTCACCAAACAATCCATTTTCATTCCAACTCACAACACCATCACTTCCGCTCAGCTCACACAACTCTTTGTGATCCACATCTTCTCCAAGCATGGCACTCCATCCCACATCACTTCTGACCACAGCTTGGAATTTGTCTCGTCCTTCTTCCACACCTTGGGCAAGGCCCTGGACATAGAGCTGCACCTCACTTCTGGCTATCACCCAGATGGTAACAGCCAGACAGAACATACTAATCAAACACTCAAACAGTACCTCTGCATCTACTGCAACTATTAGCATAGCAATTGGTCCAACCTCCTTCCGCTAGTGAAATTCGCATACAAAAATGCCCCCAGTGCCACTACCAGCATCTCTCCATTCTATGCCAACAAGGGCTACCATACAAACTTCACCATGCACCCCAAACAGGACCTCGCTTCTGCTCTTTCCCGTGAATTCATTGTGGACCTCGACAAGCTCCACCAACACCTCCATGAAAACATTGCCATGGCCCAGAAATGCTATCAGTCTTCTGCCAACCAAAAATGTCTTCCACAACTGGAATTTAACATTGGCAATAAGGCCTTTGTCAAGGCAGAGAACTTCTGCACAACTCAACCTTCGAAGAAGTTTTCCAAGAAATACCTTGGGCCTTATGAGATCATCACTAAGGCCGGCAGTTGTTCATTCACACTTAAGCTACCTGACAGTATGCATGCAGTACATCCAGTCTTCCATGTATCGATGCTTGAGCCCACAATTCCAAACAACATTCCGCATCATGAACAACCCCTGCCTCTGCCAGTAGTCATCAATGGAGATCTGGAATATGAAATCACGGAAGTCCTTAACTCGAAACTCAACCACTGCTACCACTGTCAGCTGTAATACCTCGTCAAGTAGACTGGCTATGAGGGTACCAATGAAGAAACCTCCTGGATCTCTGCAACCAAACTCAACCACACTTCCAAGCTTGTCTCCGACTTCCACCAGGCATACCCTGATAAACCTGGCCCCATTTCCATATATACTCCGTTCTTCTGTTTCCATCTTTCTGTTCCACACTCACTCCTGTATTTTCTTCCATTAGATGTGTTGGTTGGCCCCTATAGTATACTTGTATATGCACAGGCATGATGATTGGCAGACACACCCTATGATAGCCTATTAAGACATATGTTAACTTCTGTACACTGGTTGTTGCTTGCTCTGCCCCATGCTGAGGGCTCGCCTCCCTTGATTGTCTTGTGTCCTTCATTAGTACAAGTCCTTTCCATGTTCATCTCCCTTTTCTGTTCCATTCACACTTCTGCATTTTTTTGATTGTTTGAAAACTTTACATTTTGTTGACTATGTTACTTTTCTGTCCTACTCTTCTGCATTCCTGTCCCCTCCATTCCTGTTCACATCCCCTCCGTCTCCACCCCAGTGCCAGTCTCCACCTAACATCCACCCGCCACCCGTTTCTGGAATCCCTCGCAGAGCCCAGTCAATCCCACCCAGTTGATGGTCCAACATAGCCCCAATCTCCCATAGGATACCCCTTATGTCCATAAGGACATCCAGAGCCCCCCCCCCTGTGTTCTCATTTGGTAGGTCTCCTGCTCCTACCCCCCCATTTCCACTTCCAGTTCTGCTTCCTTCCACCTCGGAAGGTGTGTCCTGCAGATATTGGCACACCCCCATCTGGGGCACCTTCTTTGCATGGGCTGTGTTCTTCCTGGTCACCTTAGCCCGCACTGCCATCTTTCCATACAGCACGCATCACCCAACCCCTCCTACTATGCACTGCCATTTCAGGCCTCTGCACCAAGAGCAGGCACTCTCCCTCCCCTCACCATCCCAGATGCAATCAACTTGCCTCCTCTCGCAGGTGTCGCAGTTCTATACCCCTCTGTCCAACTCCTCCACTTCCAACAACTCTTCCATCATGGTGTAAGAGAGCTCCACTCTCTTGTTGGAGATTTAAGACATCTTCCCACCCTCCTTTCTTTCTATTAGATTAGGTTTCACACCATAATGCACTATCATCTCTCGTTCTTTCTTGACTTGATCATATTACTGCCTTGTTACTCCTTCCGATCCCTTGTCCGTCCACCCATTTCTTTATCCACTTGCGTCTAAGTCACACTCTTTGTCCACTCACTTCCAAACCCTACTCCTTGTCCACCAGACCACAGCTTGAAGCTGCATCATTTCTTTTGTCCACTCCACATTCCAGTTAGCCACTCAAAAAGTGTATAATATCCTATACTTGTGGTAGCTAGAAGATCATCACATCCCCTTTTCTCTTGCGTACATTTTACCTCAATGATCTTAAGTATAAAAAAAATCTATTCGAAATCAGAAAGAGTCGAGTCAGTTGGTTGGTCAAAGTCATTGAAGTACAGATAGACAATCCCTGACATGAGGTTATACTCTGCTCACCTTTAGGGCAATATCCCTATCTACAACAGCTCTTTTCTGCTTCCAGTTAACGACCACCTGCAGCTCCTCTACCTCCTCTGCACCTTCCAGGCCCTCCTGTTGATTTTCCCACTTCCTCTGCACCAGCTCCTGAAAGGCCTGTTGTCCTGCATTCCATGCCGCCACCCAAGTCTCCTCTAGCACTGTGTCATGACTGCTGTTTTCCACATCCCGCATTCAGTGAATTTGTTAAGTTCACGGACGTTACCCGGAACTTCGGAGGTCGGAGACTCGGAGGTCGGACTTCGA
>QFFB01007322.1:0-16672 GCA_003316465.1 Ramaria cf. rubripermanens
ATATCATCTAATATACTGTCTAATATACCATCTATGCCATCTATACCATCTATACCATCTATACTGTATATACTGTATATACCCTCTGTACCATCTATATTGCAGTATACTCAGGTTGCGGTCTGTTTAGATGATAGTATCAAATAGATGGTTATTATCCTTGCTGCCTTAATATACACAAAAACTACTCTAATAAATAGGATTTTTTTATCTATAACCTCATAGAACTCTAGTTATCATTGGCATCATCATCAGAGCTAGTGATAGTGGCATGTTGGAATGGGACATTCAAGTGCAGTGAGTTAGTGAGCTTCAATGGTGCAGTGCTGTATTTATAAGTAACCTGGTTCAGTTGTATTATATATACTGGTCTAAGCCAGTATATAGTGTATATAGGCTGGAATATACCATATATACCATGCCAGAGTGATATATACAGTATATACAGTATATCCACATCTAACCTGATATAGGCAGTATATATTTACCTCAGTGAGTATGCACACCTTTAGTGTGCTGACCACCATTTTTGATACTTAGACTTAAACCTGGACTTGAGGTGGGCTTGAAAGGGGATAAAAATCATAATTCACAATGTTATAGACAGAAACAGGACAAGTGCTGAATGGAGCTGTCCATTGACCTTTAACCTTCCAAGGTGTTTTGAACTGGGGGCCTGGCTTTGCCAGAAAAGGCAGCTAATTGGAGGAAAACTTAGAAATTGTTTGAGAGGAGTGGGGTCTTCTTTTCTAAGCTTCCTTTCAGCAACCTCTGAATAACACAACATAGGCTTAGTGGTCAAGAGACTCCAAGGCCACTTTTTTTTAATATTGAAAAGTCAGAATAATTTGGCTAAACTCAAACGGCCAGATGTAAGAATCAGTGGTTAGGAACTCAACAGCGGGCAAGGGTGAAAGTCAATGTACAATTAGCAGAAGAGCACACAGTTTCCTTAGAGTAACCCTGCTTGAGTCTGAGGCTTCTGCAAGGATGCCGAGGCCCCCAAGCCACTGCGCAACCTGCGCACAACGTCAAATATGACAACCCGAGTGCTTACCCAGTGACTGCAGGTAGGCGCACTAGTGCGAAACCTCTACCGTCAGGCAAGCCTCACTATTGGACAGGAAAGCCGATCAACCTGTTAGAAAGAGCGCACAGAATCATCTGGGGTAGTCGTGGGTTTGAAGAATGGGGGCATGAAATATTGGGAAATGAAATTCTTACACACATTAGGGTTTGTGAGGCGGTGCTGCCAAGCCACATCCGGCTCATCGGTGACATTTCAGAAAGGGGAAGGAAATTATGACCAGAGTCCTTGGCTGATGCGCTGATGATTGCAAATACCAGAACCTTGACCGAAGAATCAGGGCAAAAGGCTGCAACCGACAAGCTTTAGGGTTTAATTAAGTAACCCACTCGCAGGCAGTATGGGAAAACGTGGAGATCTCCCGACCGTAGTAGTGTGTAGTACCAAAGCCCTTGAAGAAAACGAAACATCATCAACAGCAACAGCAAAAGCTTGGTGCCCTAGAGGCAACCAGTTGACGCTCGGTACATTCCTGGCTTTGTCACCTGTTTGTGAGTAATAATATTTACCCGGTGGCCACGAAACATTAATGATGTTGGAAATTAGTACTCACTTGTTAGACGTAAATAAAGATGAAGACCTGAAAGTTGACGGATATGTCTAGCAAACAGGGATCAACGTTATGCGTGGTATACTGCTCGCTGATCGGTCACAGAAGTTGAACAAGAGTTCAACGTAATCATATTAACTGACTGAGCGCCAGACCAGAAGATCAAGCGCGTGCCTGTCTGACGACGGCCTATAAATCACCAACGGCAGGTGATAATCTCATCCGATAGACTTTGGTGTGACATCACTTGGAAATCTGTAAGGAGGGCTTCTTCCTATCGATGCTGTGCGCGTGCAGGAATTAAACGTTGGCTGACGGAAGTAATACGATCTTAAAAGCCGGCCTACGTACATATAACACAGCTTAGCTGCTGAGCAGCAGCATGTACTCACCATAGCCTGGCATTGGTGTCACACTGTTTGGTAGACATGTCGGCGTGTAGTAACTCGTGCCAACTTCGCAACAAACCAGTGGTTTGGTGACGGAACGGGAGACACTTAGTCGGCACCTGTCCACGACAGCGAACGTCAACGGAGTAGATGCTGCAACTAAAACGTAACATGGGATGTTGGCGGTCGACGTGTGTCTGTAAGAGTGGGGGCATTAACGTTTACCGGCGGAAGCCATAGTTGAAAAAGCCAGGACACAGACCACATTCTTAGGCGAGCTGGGATTGGAAATGTAGAAGATGTCGCTGCAAGATCGTCATGGAGATCAGACCTCCGGGTCGGGATCTGAAGCGGGGAATGACCGTTTCAGGCACAGGTCCCGAAGTGCAAGAGTTCTTAAGCAAGCGCTGGGTGAAGTGCTCCGGAAAGAGGAAACCTGTCAGAATCGAATGGGAAGACGGCGTCGAAACTTTTAACCCGATTACGACGTGGAATTCGAAAATGAGCAAGCGTCTTCGGCCATTTCGCGCCGCGAGGTCCAGGTATTATCATTGCACCGTGAATATGAAAGGGACTGGATTACACGACCATCCCTGCAGGAAGAACGCCTTCCGCTGTGCCATGAGACTGGCGGGTTCTTAATGTTTATCGTGACTTGAAATGCCGATGAGAAGTATGAAGTGATCGCTGAAGTTGGTAGCACAACAGCTGAGTTAGCGCCGGAAAGGCGATGCCCAGAAGCACCAAGGTTCGGTGAATATGCAATAGCTGCTTAATCAGGAAGGGGCCAAGGGAGAGGATCGTTACTAGAACACGTCAATGTCAACCCTTGACAACGTTTGACACGAGCCATAGTGACTGCGTCCGATTGGCAAGGAACACCAGACTAACATGAGCCATACTCGTGAGGCCGGTGTGCTAAAGGAATGCAAGCTAGAGATATAGAAGAAGGCAGGTGCACTAATTACGCACTTCCAAGCAAAGTCCATGTCCCTGAATAGGCGAGTGTGATTGGCGGCAAGAAATCAGCTGGAGGTTGATAGGAACGGTGTCACCGTGGTAGAGGTCCACTCGCACGTCGAGACCTGAGCTCAACCACGCTGGGTCTTCTCTGGGTTCCACGACCAGACGTGGATGGTAGCGGGCCGAATGATCCTAGAAGCGAATGTGAGGTCGTATTTCGGTGTATCAATCACATAGCGACGGCTACCTGGAGCCGGGGCTGAGGTATACTGTGAGAAGTAACATTGAACGATTGGCTATGCAAGATCAAAGGGAAGCTTGAGAGAAGCTCACAACCAGAAGTGGCGCCATAACACGAGGCTCCTAGCACAGGCGAGGACACGTGAATGGTGGTACAAGCTGAGAGACGGAGAGCCTACTGTAGCGCGGAAACCGCCGCCTCAACTGCTAGCCGTCGTTCTTACGCGTATCAGCGGTTCTCACAGCACAAAATTACCGTCCAGTGATTAGGGTCTTTGCTTCTGTCTTCTTTGTTCTTCACTGTCATGTCCACCCTCACCAGGACGTCTGCTTCCCACTCGCCGCCATCTCTCCCTTCCTTCGCGCAGACCTTCAGCAACATCAGCCACGCAGCCCCAATGGTCAACCTCGCAAAGATATCCATCGCGAGCGACGGTCACCAAGCCAACGACATGGACACCCTGCCGCCCATCCACCATAATGTCCCCCAAAATGACGCGCCCGAGCCAGCTCGCCACCCTGAGCACCAATCCGCCACTCGCAAGGGCAAGAAGAGGTCGCTGGAACATGACGAGAGCCCAAAGGGACAGGTGCGCGAAGTAAAACGGCCAGTCGAGCCTAATACACAGCGGTACGTTATCTCCTCCATGTCGCCACCTTCACACGCAAACCAGGGTACAGGGCGCCTTCTGCTGTCAAACAGGAAATGGCTTCATTATCGCCATCCCCGGACGTCTCGCAGATGGAACACGACGAGCTCGATGCCTCACCACCACCACGACGGCCCACCAAGAAACGTCGCGTTAACCCCGCACCAGGCCCTCCCAAATCTCAGCCAGCCGTAGATCGTGAAACCTCCGTGTCCCCAAATGTAGCGGCGTTCACAGCTCCAAACAGCGATCAGGGCGCATTTGAGCAGGTCACCCGTGTTCTCATTTGCCTGATGCGCTCGGAATACTGATACTACCTATTCTCAGGTTCGCGCGACCCTCTCCATCAAACAGAAACAGAAGGAAATCATAGAACAGCGCCGTGGATCTACGGCAGGATTACCGCAGTCTGCTTCTACTGGCGCACCTCCGCGACCCGGTCCGCCGGTGCGGAGACAGTCGGGCACAAGCACCAACAGTGCACCCACCGGGGCTTCCTCCCAGCAACATCCCTCACCTCAGCAGCAGCATGCTCAGCCAGCCCAGCACCCCACGCCGCCGCATCATTTCTCACCACCACATCAGTCTCTCCCCGCACCGAATAATTCTTTTTCAAATTCCCGCCGGCGCAGGGGGACGCTGCAGATCAACGGGCACACCCTCTCGTCCGACCCGGCCCACTCTCTGACGCAGCCATCACGCCTCCCACCGCCAATTCTCACGCCTTCTACCTCTACCCCGACCTCGCACACCTTCCCACAGCCACTTCCCCCGCACCCCCAAACACAGGTACAGCCCATCGTGCGTACACCCGCCATCGCCAAGTCCTCCACAACCCGCGCAGCCCCCCCGAAGCCGCTCACTATCGCCCCGCACGGTCACTCCCGCCGCCTTGAGCCCCTCGTACATTCTGCGCCTGTGATAGGTGGTTTCGGTCCTGTGCGTGTCCCTGAGCTACCCCCCATCCCGATCACGCCAGGGAGCCGGAAAGTCAGTGGCGGCATGTTAGGTCCCGGGGTCAGTGGAGGGGCGAACATAGCAATTGCGAAGAGTGGCGGTATGCGCACGGCGGGGCTGGGGCTTGGGCCGGGAAGATTTGGTTCGTCCTCTGGGGCTGGGACTGTGCCACCCACGCCGGCGTATGCAAGTCTCTCATCGCAGCAGCAGCAGAAGGTTACGTCACAGGATGGCAAGGGTGGCTTCCTTCAGCTCTTTGAGAATTTCTACGACTCGCTTGCAGACTCGAGGTTATTGAAGCAATGGCTTCAGGAACAGCTTGCCAAAAGTAACACACTTCTTGAGCAGCTCGGCAAGCTCGAGAAGGAACGAGAAAGTAGTGGGGTGACACTCTCACAGGTTGAGGAGCTTATTGAGCGACGGGTCGGGCCGATGAGGAACGAAGTGGAAGGTTTGAAGCGGCGAGTGGGCGAGCTGGAGGAGATGCTCTACAAAGAACGACAACGTGGTGGTGTCGGCGTCGCACGCCGCGAATCATATGCACCTAACACTGAGTTTGAGGAGGAGAAAGGCCCTAACAGACGAGCTTCAGCGCGATCGAGCGATGTGGGTGGATACGTATTCCCGGAGCGTAGAGATGAAGCTGGAGAGCGAGACTGGGACCGCGATCGTGAGAAAGACCGCGAGCGGGAACACGGATCAACTGCCGGCTCTCTACATTCATCACCATCATTTGACCAGCATCGTCTCTCGACGAGCGCCGTGCGTCTTGAGTCTGGCCCCTCGCATTCCCATGTGCACCCGGTCTTTCCACTGCCTTCTTCATCCAGTCAGCACCGCCCATCGCCGCTTGGTTTGGAGCGCGAACGTGAACGTGAACGTGAATCTTCTCGGACATGGGAGCGGCGTAGACATAACACGGACAGCACTAGTAACAGTAATACTAATGGCCGCCACGACACAGACCGCGAACGTGCACCTTCATCATCATCATCAATGCAGACACAGACACGAGCTCCCTCCGCGTGAGCGAGCACTTCACTGTTTTTTTTTGTTACCCGGGACCATCTTTTGTTCTCTTCTTGCTTTCTTGCGCCTCGTTTCTTGTATGCTGTCTCTTATGCTTTGATCTTCATATTTTTTCATAACGGTCCGGACTTTCATCGCTCACCTCTTACTTGCTGGCTCCTCGTCGTGCAGTCCTTTTTTACATCTCTACTCCCATCTCGTGTGTACCATTATCACTCGCTGCAGTGAAACATCTTGTGTTCTGTTATGTAACTAGATAAGCTCTGTCATGAACTATACACGTATGACTCGAGGAAGTTGACTCGAAGAAATGACTGGAGCGGACTACATTGCAATTGGTCGAAGATATGTTCGGCACTATGTTTATTGCATCACCTCCGTTTGTGGCGCAGACGGACCCAGTCATAAACAGTGCTAACCTGTGCGAACCTGTCACGGGGAAATGACTCCATCTATGCCCCGCTGCCCTTTGTGATCCCATCCATTAGAATCCTCTTCCGCGTGCACATATAAACGACCACATCTTATGCTGGCGACTCAACTGATGAAATCATACGCCGAAGCAATCCGAGCTCAACACCCACGCGCTGCTCTGGCCGTCCCAGAGGACGATGATTGGACAGACATCTCCTCCGTGACTAGCTGTTCGTGGCCCAGCTGCGTGTCTGAAGCGGAGGCGGGTAAGTCGTCGCTGAGTCACCAGATCCAGCATTGCCTTACTTCACTTCGTACCCAAGACGAATGTCTACCCGAGCGAAATCAGTCCGAATATTGGACGCATGATGACCTAACGGTTGTAAAGATGGACGGCAGGGGGCAGCGCGCCCGGAAATCCATGATCTACCATGCACACCGCTCCAACAGGCTCTACAATGAAGTTTTTGCATGCTTCAAGGCAGACAAACCTTGGCGTCCTTTCCCAGGTACGTGGGCATGAAAGCATACTGTTAGCAAACATAACTAACACAACAGACCAGGGTGCAGTGACAACTGTCGCAGAGAGCGCACGATAGAAAGGAGAGTTGAGACGAAGAAAAGACGAAGGAATTTGAAACGGGAAACAAGAGATATAACGGATGTCCTCTTCAGGGACACCCATTGAATGTCACCAACCGTTTTCTGTATCTTGGGGACAGATTGACCTAGGGCAGTGTGTCGTATCGCAAAACAGCGTCCTCACACAGTCAATATCTACTGTCGAGCCCCCTCTATTTTCTTAGATCATCTCCCCATACAGCTCCCGTATTTGTATAATACGCAATGGGTTAATGACACTATAACAATGTTCTACATCCATGTACCGTGTACGTCCGTACAAATAAAGGTATGATCATCGGCGCTGATTTTGAGACGTATAGAGCCCCGATATGAAGGCAAGGGGACCATGATTTACCATACCCGTCACTCCAACCGGCTGTACAATGAAATTCGCACTGCATGTATCAACACAAACAACCGTCACGTCCTTTCCCAGGTTGGTCGGCATGAAGTATACCGTAAGCAGGCATGATGAACACACCAGAATGCAGTGAGAACTATCGCAGACGCAGCACGATAGAAAGGACAGCTGAGAGGAAAAGACGGTGGAGGATCAAATTTGAAATGGAAACAATAAATCTGACGGACGCTTTCCTTCAATTGTAAGCGAAGGTCCTAGCTTTTGTATTTTGTTCTCTGGTGACCTTCGTGGTGTGTCACATGATCAGCGGAGTGCTCCAAAGTTCTGGTAACGGGCCAAGATATATATGTTCAGAGCAGCTCATGTACATTGTGCTACTAGTGTGAAGCCCTTGTGTTTTATGTATCAAAAGATATGGCTGCCCTTATATACGAACCACAGGTAAACAAGTGAAGCATAAAATCTGTAAAAGCAATGTGAGGGCAAGTGTCAAAAACTTTGATGTGATAGGGAAATTGACTTCATAGAAACGAAACATGTGGAACGAGGAGCAAACTAATGTAAGAGCAAATAGATCCTAGCCTTCAAGTTAGGGCTGGACAGCAGTTTTAAGATGCATGAACTTCAGGTAAAATGGAACTAAGTGTAACAAGAGACTGAACTGACAGTAGGGGCGAAAAAAGCAAGCTTGTATTTGTGTTCTGCTAACTATAAGTAAGAGTCCGCAGTGTTTAAGGAGTAGACATGTGATAACTTGAGCCCCTGGCTCATTAGGGGTTGACTTTGCTAGCTAGATGAAGTTGAGATGAAGTGAAGGTGATCTGATCAGTGGTGATGAAAGAAAGAGAACTGACACTATACTCTAAGTAGTGTGCTATGCATTTGAATGTGCCTTGTCTGTAACTACACACAAATGTGTGCCTTGAATACTACTACACATGTAAATGTGCCTTGGTGAGAAGTCTGAACTGATGAAGCAAGTTGTAAAAGAAAATAAGTCCATGAAAGGAAGTTGAATGATGAAGGAGAATGAAAGTAGCTAAAATGTCCATTGGAATGATAATGTAGATGAAAAACTGTCCTTTAAGCCCTTTCTTTACTCATAATAACAGAATCAACTTGCCTCTCGTTCAGGTAATGCTTCCACCTCACAACTTGTGATGGATATCTCATAGAAGCCATGCCGGCTCCCATATGTACCTCAGAGCCCACAATAATGTCGTCTTCTGAATCAATTCTCTCCTCAGAACCTGATTCAAAGTGAAAGCTGACACTGGTCATAGTCTTAATCCATAAGTTGTTCAACGAGAGAATCCAACTCTGTGAGCATTTTCCCCTCTGAGTTGAGCATTTCCCTGCTTCCCCCCACTCATTTACATAAATCCTTTCACGTAGTTCAGAGGTTTGTTCCTTAACGACCTTACCATCCTGTCACTGTTCCCCTCAGTCACAATCAAACTAATGGCTTCCTGCGAAATCATTTACCACTGATGCTCCATATTCTGCTCCCCCGCTAATGCCAATGAATGACATTCACATATTTTCATGGTGGATAGAAATACCAATTTTGACAGCAGGCTGCATTATGAACATTGTGTGGCCTGAGCTGACAAAGGAATTTTTCTTTGGCAGTGGTGTACACTGGCATCAGAAGACAGTCCACAGAACCAGTACATGCAGATGGTAATGTATACAAACTGCATTTTATATGAAATTGGTTTTCCCAGATGAAGAAAGCATACGACACTCAAAATACAAATTATTGGTTGTATGCGTGTTACCCTGAGCACTTGCCTCGGAGGAGACAGATGAATATCTAGAGAAGTTGAGCAAAGATCTAAACATGAAGTGGATACATACATACAGGAGGCTCAGATATAGCATGGTGACTGGTCAAACTTATCACTAATAGTATCTAACTATGGAGATAGTCTTTCTCAGATTTGTGATGGTACACTATCAGGGAGGTTGTGCAAGTTCTTTGCAGGCTCCTCTTGCAGGCCTTGGAACACCACATGAGTTAATGAGAGAGTGGAATGTTTCATTGTGGACATCTGGGCTGTGGCATCCTGAAAGCAATAGAGCCAGAGTGTGACTATCTTAATTCCATCCCAGTCCTCCTAGGTCAGTTCATATGTCTGCAACTCCTTGTTCTTTGCCACATAGTTATCAATGTTATGCTGATAGTCTAAAGCACAGCCTAAGTAGGAGAATTAGGATAATATAAGAATGAAGGAAGCACATACATGAAGGATTTGATGGGTGGAGGACTAGCATGTCTTGATATCCAGAATAAGCATCTTGGCATTATTATGGCATGAGAAATTGTTTCTCTTTCTATGTGAGGATGCATCAACCTTTTCAACCCATAGCTTTCATCTCTGTGGACCAGACCATACAGTGCACACAATCTTGCATATCTGAGCATGGAACCAGCATGAGAAAAGGCTACTCAGACATAAATACTGTTGGTGTACCTTTGATATGCATCTAGTACTTGACCAAAGTCATCTTCATCCGCATGTTCTTCAAGTTCATCTTCTTAGGTGACTATGCCATCATCAGTCTCACAATGGACTGGGAATGTGACTGCATCCTGATAGTTTGCATGTTCAATGTGACATCTCTGGGTATGTGTGATGGCCCCAATCCCTTCTAGTAACCAGAGTCAGGGTTCCTCATGAGTGTAAGCAGTCAGCACATCTGTGTATTCTGCACTTCTAGTTCCATCTTGCATACCTTCACTTCTATAACCATTATACCCTTACTTGGCTTTCTAATCCCCACATTCCCTCCATCCACAATGGTACCTTATTCCCTGTGGAATGTCTGTGTTCCCTTACCAATGGATGATGGGTACTTTTTTAGATATCATGCTTATGTCCCCTTCTCTATGCTATGATCCCCAATTCCATTTGTGATCTGCACTGCATATCTCTTTCATCCTGACTCAGAACTCATTATTCCTACTTATATGTTCTCTCTAGCATATAAGCTCCTGTATTCATACTGTTGCTTGTGTGTCATCACATGATGCAGTCACTTGTAGAGGTCTGAGTTTGAAGGAAAAACCTTATCTATCCTTCCTCCAAACTCAGTGCTGCATCTAACAGGCTATGGGCCCCATGCTCTGACTGAAGGAAAAAAGATCTCTCCACATCTAATTCAGAAACTGAAAATTGTGCAAAAAGCATCAAACTCACAAGCATGAACTACAATGCCTGGGCAATTGCATTGCAAGGAAAGCTCATGACAGTAAATGCATGGTGAATAGTCACTGAAGACCTCAAAAGACCCACTAATGTGGGAGAGGTGAAAAAATGGCTGCTGAAGAGAGAGGAAACTGCAGGTATCCTACTTAAGTCCCTAGCTCCAACACAATACATCCACATCAAAGGTATCATAGATAACCCCATTGAGTAAGATGCCATTATACACAGCTTCAATGGCCCGTTTAATACGAGGCGATTCCACCAGACGGTCTATTGGAATTTGATGAATAGCGAATAGTTGACAGAACGGTAGACGCACTATTGATAAAAAGTAGAAATACCATCTTCTTAACGTGGTAATTCACACCGGTCACATAGGCCTGGGCCTTCCAGGCAACCGCCGCGTCTTGCTCCATGTCGGAACCGCTCACCTATTCTGCGACAGCAGCGTTGTCCTCGTCACCCCCATACTCTATCGAACATTCGCGTGCCTTTCCCTTGCCTTTGGTGTCCACCTTAGCTTTCTCAGATTTACCCCCTCGTCTTCGGCGTTCTTTATCCTTCGGCTTTGTCTTCCGTGATGAAGCAGCGGTTTCCACGTGTATAAGTTCTTTCCCAACGTTAGAACCGTACAGAAGCCCAATGGTTTGCTGTGTGATATTGCCTGAGGGCGTGGAGAGATCCGGTGACGTGGATGATGCCTAAGCTGCAAGGATCAGAATGGTTTTCCTAAAAGGGTGACATCATTAGGATTGCCCTAAGAATCTCACCTTTATACAGACAAATGATACTGAGGGATTATGTACAGAGTACTTAGTCATCACGTCCAAAATACGTGCGTATTCTTCGGAGGGTGACTTGAGTGCTGAGAGACGGAGTGGCGTTGAGTGCAAAAGATCCTCTGCCTGACGCAATAGTTGATATCAGCCGAAACTATGCGAGCATAGGTTCTACATACCGTAGTCGTCCACCCATCGTTTCCAGCACAAGGTCTTGGCTCCGCAGTTAAGCCTGGTTTTGAAGAGGAGAGAACACCATCAACATAATGTGCTCTGAAAAACTCTATTGGCATATGCAGTCAAGGAAATCATGTAAGAACATACTTCAAAGCACAGTTGTCTTCCCTTTGGTCACGACGCTCAGATGAGCAACGTGAGAGATGGAAGCCAATGCTTCCCCACGAAAGCCATAGGTCTGTAAGGAAGACAAATCCGAGAACGTCGTCAATTTGGACGTGGCGAACCTAGACGCGAGGAGTGGCAAGTCCGTTTTCTGGAATATTGGGAATCAAAGTTATGCCAAAGATGGGAATAGCACTATGGTAAATACGCGTATGGATGTAGCACCAGCATCCAGTGAATAACATTCAACTGACCTCCCTAGCGGCAATACGATTTATGAGGCTTTCTTCTAGGCGCCTAATAATTAACGGACCCAGCGGAGGACTTGGCGAGCGAGAGTGGTAAGGACGATCTACTCGGCTGCTCAATGCCATGTGCGTCGAGTCCGACGAGTAGAAAAAGCGAGGCGTGTCAAGTGCATTCCGAATTGAGTTGTGACATTTTGTAATTACGTCATAGTAAAGACGCCATAATTGAAGCAAAAAACAGTATATCGGAGTAGGCACATTGTATTAGACCTTTCCCTGCTAACTGCAACATATATTATGTTACCGATCTCCTGCGTGAATGCATCCACCATCCTGGAAAAAAATGTGGACAGCAACGTATCATTTGATCTTGAATCCTTTCATTCGTCACTAGCTTCTGTCAAGTACGTTACAAACTCTGCCTTCAAGGCGTCTTGGGCATATCATGGTAAGGTGAGTCTACGATGCTATGCTCAAGTGTTGGCCCGGACAGTCGAAATAGGTTCGAGAACGAGATGCCGACTAGAGCACAATCCTGCCCACAATTATTGGCTTTTTCTCTCTTAACGACATCAGCACTCTGAGGTTCAAGGTGTATTCGGTGCTGTTTCAAATACTTGGATGGTGCAATTGGGGTTGTACATGGGCTTTTAAGCCGACAAGGTTTCGTCTCGCGTAGACCATACAGCAATTCAAAATCTCCAAAAACTTGGTTGACTATTCGACTTACTGTAGGCCAAAGCGATTTATTCTTGTGTCGATCTGAGAGATATGGGTGACGGTCGACCTGTAGCTCATCGTACCACTGTTTCAGCCAGGTCCTGATCGTGTCGATTCTTGCCGCTCAGGCTGCGTTTTTGTTTTCTTGTCACCGGCTGTCAGCAGTTCCACCATCACGAGCATCCCGTCAGCTTTCCGTTCTTTACCGTCTTCCAAGCGGCTCCTGCAAGCAGTGTACCAGCGAGCAAGGACGGTATACTCGTCATTGTGATCCCATGAAGAGATTCATCAGCAAGTGTGAGTTGACATCATCCGGGATCAAGGATAGCAGTTGCCAGGAGTAAAGATGGATAGAGCGTGACGCTGTACTCGTACGCCATCGAGATGTTCAAAACAATATGAGTGGCACTAGCAGTGTGAGCAGTGTGTCCGGTAACCCTACAGTCTTTTCTTTGCCTCTCTCGCATGCTATGTCAACAGTGTCACTCTCATCATCTGATAGGACTATCGTGTCGCTGCGCGTGAACTATAAAGTGCGCACCATCTAAAATGCATGGGAGGGTATGGCAAAGTACATCATCAGACAAATATATCATCTGCCCTTGTTACCATAAATCTAGTGTAGTTCTGGCGGTTTTATCAAAGGTTTTATAACAATAGGAGCCTTTGAATTTCCAGTGAACCACAGTTTCTGAACGCCCATGGAAGTCCGTACGTTCTCAATCACGCTCCGGATATTTTGGTCGAGAACAATCGAGGGGGGAATTTGATACGAAACGGTACTGGCGACTGTCCTGTCCTGAGCTGTAGCAGTGAACACGTCGTTCGCAGTGGAGGGCACACAATATGATACAGGTTAAGGACATAATGGAAAGTGAATATACAGGTGAATGTCATCATCTTCAGCCTGAGACTGTTTGTGTTTTCTGCGCTTTACAGGCGTAACCCCACCAATGTCCTCAGTCTGCAGTCTTTTCCATTGGCTCAGGAGAAGCTTAGAGGTTTTCGAGTTGCTAGTGAATTGTGTCATTCCCACCCGCGATTGAATGGGCAATGGGGCCAATTTGAGTTGTATAGGATCTTTCATTTCCTCGGTGAGTCGCTTGATCTCATGGATGAGCAACCGTTGAAGGAAGTTGTGCGCATGAAATTTGATGCCCGAGAGGTATTTGTATACCATGCCAGGGAAACAAAAAATAGCTTCACAGCTGGTAAAGTGTCTGAGAAAACTCCACTAGTTTCTTGGGAAGCATTTTTGCCCATCCCACCTTACCCCAATTTGAGAAGAGAGATCCACGAGAACCAATGGAAGAACCAATACTGTGCCCCACAATGGCATCAAATGCATCTGAATGGATACGTATGTTTTTGTGTCTGTCCGAACCTTTTGGGTTGGCGCGGATCATGAAAAACATCATAACCCAGAAAATTGATTCGGCATTGTGGATCGATTGGTGTGAAATATTCTCATCATTCAAAGGGTTGTACCCAGTCAATTTGGTGAAAAACTCCATATCAGAATGGTGTCTGTCCATCACGGGATATGCAGGGATGGTCTGGTTGAGATTTTCCACGTGTTTGAATGGGATAAAATTGATGGGTGTGACATACGGGCGGGCAAGAACGTCTGCAATAAAAGCCAGTGTGCCCTGTCCCAAAGAGTTAACTGAGAGCGACACCACAATCACTATGCTTACTGTGATTTCATGTCTCACTGCCTTACATGTTGTAAGATGGGAAGTATATCACTTGGTAATACCAACTTACTGATTCGGTTCTGTCTTGGTCAGGTTATTCTCCCTCTGTCCCCTGAATAACCATGGCATTATCAAAGTCTGTAAGGATAACTTGGACTCTCAGCATCCTAGGAATTGTGTGAAGTTAAGCTTGAAAAAAATGAAATATGACTAATGGTTCCCCCAAGATATTGTCAATGAAATTGAAGTCATGGATGTTGTCATCAGGACCCTTGAAATGCGCATGGTTGATGAGGATATTTGCCCAGCTAATGTCGTAATGTAATACATGCTTCCTTTCCACTAGGATGCAATGAACTATGATATGTTAGTGTTGATATATATAGGAGAGCTCAGGTACATACCTTCTGTGAGATCATACATGGCCTTCAAGAACTGCAAGACGTTCCTGCACATGCTCAAACTCTGGCCTGTCGTTGCTAAAAATATCATACATGCTTCCCGCATGTGATCATGTGTATGAATTCTTGATAACACAAACGACTGTTCTAAGATTTTTTTGCAAATCCTCAGGACTCCTGGTAGATAACCCTCTTTGTGGATATCTTGAAGGATGTCCTCTTCCCTGAACCGGCGGCCACTCTTCTGACAGTAGACTTTCGAAACAATGATCCGAGGAAATGTCCCGTTGGTGGTCCATTGAGTTCCCAGGCCAACATATGCTTGCTGGCCAAAACCCCAGCCATGGAAGAGATCAAAGATGTTATATTCAGTGCTTTTGTTATCATCCTGGACAGTGTATCTGAAGGTTGGCATCAGCACATTGGCAGCGCCCTTTGTTTTCGGCTTGTTTGATGAGGTCAGAATTGGCTTCAAATTTTGAAATACTTGAGGCTGTATTGTTGATGTAGCATCGCATTGAGGATAATACATGTCATAAACATACTGGACCAGGGCTTCATAATGAGAGTATTGGCAATTTGAGGAGATAAGCGTGCTATCTGGAGAACACTTGAGTGTGATGAATCCTGTTCTATAGGCAAGTATCACTGTATGGTGGAAGCGATTTGGTTGATAACGGTTTGTGCACCAGACATAGCTCAGCAATTGAAGAAAGTCAGCATCCATCCAGCCAGGCACCTCAGCTAACTTTGCTTCACCTACAGACATGATATGGGACCAATTCAAGGAGGAGAACTGATCCTGGAGGGCATCATCTTCCAGATATGCTGCAACTGTCAGGGGACACTCCATTTCCCATCTCCGAAGTTCCGGAGCTACAACTCCAAAGATTTGCACTTCCACACCTCCGAAGTTCCGGAGTTTCAAACTCTGCTCCACTTCCACTTTTGGAACACCTCCAGAGGTAAAACAACTTGTGTATGACATTCAGGGTCAAGTGGAGATCTGTGGCATGCAAGGTTAGTATGTACTGAGCGATGACCCTGACTGTAGTTGGGCATAGTATAATATGGGCTCACTGACAGTATGGGACCTTAGACTTTTCTCTTTGGTTTTCCCCTCTGTCAGCCTGTGTGACAGTGTGACCTCTGCAGTGCATGAGGGTTGCCCTTACAGCAGAAAAGTCTCTCACTAAAAGACCAGCAGTTGTACTGTGTGTTGCAGCTGCCATAGGTGCATTCGGAATCAGAGATAGTGACTCAGAGTTTGCAGCCCCTTCTGTTGAAGGAAAATTGAACGACACATATCTAAAAAGCTTCAAACTCTGAGTCTTTAA
Source organism: Ramaria cf. rubripermanens (assembly GCA_003316465.1). Taxonomy (NCBI): domain Eukaryota; kingdom Fungi; phylum Basidiomycota; class Agaricomycetes; order Gomphales; family Gomphaceae; genus Ramaria; species Ramaria cf. rubripermanens. Next base: position 16,001 of record QFFB01007322.1, read on the forward strand.
AAACTCCAAGCTCCACATGCATCTATTTCATCTCAGCTTATTCCATCATCTCAGTTCAGCTCAGCCAGATGACACAGCCCTACCCATCGATTATCAGTTCATTGTTATCCCTATGCCAGCCATCAACAATGCAGCTTCAAACTCTATTCCCCTTCAGACCTTTGATTCCCCAACATCACCCTCATTATCATGATGGTCACTCAATTTGGAAGATATCCAAAGACACGCCGAGCTTCATTATATTCTTTACCCCCAGTCACTTAAAGCAGCATGGCTCTCAATGAAAAAGTCACATCCCTATATTCTGAGATCATATGCCATTGGGGATTCGGTGTATTTCCAAGACAATGCACAGCCATTCACATTCCTTGGATACATGGGCAAGGTCATTCACAATGAAGGAAGGGAAGAATATGAGGCAGAATTCTGGGCTCCATACCCAACCAACCCTCCCACGTTGATCCAACTCAACCTTCATCATAGAGCTACTCGAGACTGTATACGACTGTCTCCCCCTCACATTCTATCATGGGAGTGGATCAAGGAGAAGCTCAGGAGTTATTTCTGTTGCTGATTCGTCACCCTCACTCTTATGACTCAATTGCGCCGACTAATGCCATGACTCATCTCGGAGAAAGTGGACCATTTGTATGACTATGATTGGTGGATATT
>QFFB01007325.1:0-14557 GCA_003316465.1 Ramaria cf. rubripermanens
ATCAGGGAGCATATCGCGAGATTGGTCTGGGTCTGCTTGTTAGTGAAGTAGAAATATGCGACTGCTGGCAACGGATCCCGTCCATAGGGGAGGAAGAGCTCGTCAATTGCAGTCGAGCTTAAAGAACGATTGTTACATTAGGTCCTTGGATAACTCAGGAAATGAGCTTCTTACCATAGAATTGTTTTCCCAGAGCCCACTGTGTTGGAATATCAACGGCAATCACAACCGGCGTAATTGAAACGTACTTTTTCCATGGAGCCATAAGGTCGAGTGGGGCAAGTCTCTCCACGCCTTAAATGTCTGCCCACGAACGAACCATAAGCCAGTCTCCGGTTGTCGCTTCTTTCTGGCGCTGGTATGGCTCGACTGGTGATCAGGAGTTGAAAGCCATGCAAATATCTTGTCACGACGGTCTTCTACACAATTGGCCCCAGGGATTAGGTATCACTACAGTAAACAAAGGAACCAACAACCACATACCCTGTCTGGCATGTGCATTTGAATGCTCTATCCCAGCGGTAGAATCCAGCAAGGCCTTGACATCAGTACGCATCTCCACCGTCACGCCTCTGTCGGGACGATCAGGATTGGTAAAAAACTTGATTAAGCGATACGTACAGATGATCGGTGTTCAAGGTTGAGCTTAATAGTTGTTGGAAACTTCGCAGATACTCCAAAGTCTTCTTAACATCACCCTCCTTCAGGGGCCAGACCAACGCTTGAAAGCGATCGGTGCGTCCACTAGAAGTTTCTAATTTCGCTTTGAGAGTTTCCAGCTCGGCGCGATAACGAGGAAGGCCTTCGGGTGCATTGAGCAACTTGGTCAAAGTCGGCAATCGAACACACGCATTCGAGGCATCCTCCACGGCCTCGTGGACACCATTCAGCACTTGCTGCAGAATCTGCAGCTGATCAATGATTCTCTTTCTATCTTTGGAGGCGTTCTTGACGCTATCTCCATATCCATATAATGTGCTGACCGTCGCTGCAGTTAGCTGTAGAACGGCGATAACGCTCGCTGAAGTGCTTGATTAGCATGTATGTCCTTAGACCTAGCTAGGATCGACTTGCCTGCCGTTGACAATACAGTTAAAGGATCAGCCATTTGAGTTACTGGTGGGTGTACTCGAGATTCCAGGGCTGCCGCCTGCTTTTAAGTTCATCCCGCCATTCGCACAGGGTTGGCACGAGGCGGCTCCCCTAAAAGGAACAACTTTCTTGTGTCACTTATCGAGGTCAAGATGATCTGTTGCTTCGTCCGGTAAGCCAGCATCACCCGTGTCAGCTGACATCGAAATCAATTTCCCGTCTTCCTTGTCTTCCCAGGCTGCGTACACTGCCATATTCTTGTAAAACCATAAATTCATTGCTTATCACTCCTATGTCATATCAAGGCGAGTTGTTGCATCAATTGGCTAGAACTCGTGAAAATGTGTGGTGCGCGGTATTGGAGTCTGCACTGCGGTAAGCTCAGACGTTCAGAGTACATGAACGACTAGTGTATTACCTGCACTGCGGTAAGCTACAGTGCGAGTAAGTAACGAACGGGATCTGAACGAGTATAACGGAGTGCTCTTACCTCAGACGTTCAGAGTACATGAACGACTGAGGAAAGGAGCGGAGAAGCGGGATATGAACTATGACGTGGAGCGAGTGTGGGTCCATGTGTGTAACGTATGACATCGAAATCTAACACGCGGTTCTGGGCACGTGTGCTTGATCCATCGCTGGCGGCAGCAGAGACACGGAGGAGTGCATGGAACGGCGGTCATGCGCAGTGTGTGCTGTGCTTGTGTTCTGGCGGAATAACCGGTGGATTTCGTCGAAGGGTACGTCACGTGATGGGACGTTGTGCACGGACCCGTTTGTGGCTGCGTACTTGCTGCTGCCATTTGCGCGCGATCCAGCAGCGTTTCCCCGCTCCCTCCCTCCCTCCCCTGAAATATCTGACGTCTAATTAGTCTCCCGCGATGGAGAAACCATGAGATCGCTGTTGAGATCCCGTGAGGATAAGCATGGAACGCAGGCTTACTATATCGGACATTATGGACCCCTTGATGTAGTATATATAGTTACGGTCATGGATGACCGTAGCGTAGTATATCTATCGGACAAGTAGTTAGTAAACGCCTCAGTGCATTACCGATTCACTGAGGTACGTACCTTACACTGTAACAAGACGACAAGTGACTTATCGTAGTGTAGTCTTTTCATCTCTAGGTATAGTTGTAATGCAAGCTCAGTGAATTACCGATTCACTGAGTCTTTTCCTCTCTAGCTACTGCGCAAATAGCCAACAATCGCGACTACAGCAAGGTCCCCCAAAGGACGTGAACACTATTGTCTCTTTACAATAAGTTACTGCAAGAGTATTTGAGAATGTAATGCTAACTTTGAGACCTTCTACTTGTATATATGAGAAATAGTAGAGTGTACCCATGACCATACGCACATGCAGACGTGTGCGTCTGGTATGTAACCGTGTCAATATTAATAGCCATTATGAGTTCAGCAACACCATGCATGTCTTGAATTAATTGCAAAAGCTCATCCCTGTCCTCACATTCTTTGAGAGAGCGTCGAGGATGGTATACACCCGAGGAATGCTCCCAATAAGAGACTCGAGGGTAGGTATCAGAATGTCTAAGTTCAGAGATTGCTGAACCCTGGGAGTGCTAAGAGTCAAGATTGTCTAAGGTCACCGGAATATCCTCTGCGCGACTTGTGTGACAGTTGTTTAATCAGAGCGCACCACGAGATTGGTCTGGGTCTGCTTGTTAGTGAAGTAGAAATATGCGACCGTCGGTAACGGATCCCATCCATATGGGCGGAATACTTCGTCAATGATGTTGAGCTTAAAGAATGATCGGTACATTAGGCTCTTTGATAACTTAGGAAATGAGCTTACCATAGAATTGATTTCCACTGTGTTGGAATATCAACAGCAATCACAACCGGCGTAATTGAAATGTACTTTTCCATGGAGCCATAAGGTCGAATGGGGCAAGTCTCTCCATGCCTTAAAGATCTCTCCATGAATGAAACCATAAGCCAGTCTCTGGCTGCTGCTTCTTTGGGGCGCTCGTATGGCTCGCCTGGTGATCAGGAGCTGAAAGCCATGTATAAATCTTGTGACAACGGTGCTCTACACAACTGGGAACAGGGATTAGATGTCACTACAGGAATCTGCATTGGCAGCCACATACCCTGTCTGGCCTGCTCTATCCCAGTGGCAGATTCCTGCAAGGTGTTAACATCAGTGCGCACCTCCACCGTCACACCTCTGTCAGGAACGATCAGGATTAGTCAAGGATTGATGTTGAAATGGACAGGAAGAGGAGACGAGAATGCTGCGCTACGCGCGAGAAACAAAACATTAGTGAGGAGGACACTGTTAACTCCAAACTAACCGACCGGACTCCTTCTAGGGAGTGAACGGGCTTTTTACCGATAATTTATTGTAACTAAGAAACTAACTATTTATACATAAATGGAATAGGGGTGGAATACCGGCAGAATAGTATGGAATGCCGGTAAGAGAAGGCCGGCAAGTCACAAGTCATGGGATGTCACAGACAGGTGACAATAGACAAAACATAAACTAGACTACCGGGAAAAATAGTAGAAAATATAAGAAAAATACTCCTTCATCTGGACTTTACAACAATTGAGGAAAGGAGATTTACATATGATCGGTATTCAAGGTGGAGCTTAATAATAACTGGAATTTTTTCAGATACTCCAGAGTCTTCTTGACGTGATCCTCCTTCAGGGGCCAGACCAACGCTTGTAAGCAATCGGTGCATCCACAAGAAGTTTCTAATTTCGTTTGAGGGTTTCCAGCTCGGAGCGATAACGAGGATGTGTGGTGCGTGGTTCTGTGCGTGTGCGCTTGTTCCATCGCGGGCGGCGGTAGAGACACAGCGGTGGTAAGCAATATTGTGAGCGACTTGTGTGCTGTGCTTGTGTTCTGACCGAATACGTATTCGGTGACCGACCTGGTGTGCTCACTGCGACATTCCCTGCACGCCATCCAACACTCTTTACCTCCCTGAAGCACACGAACTAAGCACCCAATCCCCCGCCATCCTTCTCCACTAGCCTTCCCTTCCTTGTGCCCATCGCCCACCTAAACATGGCTTACCCATCCCACTGCTTAGTCTGCTGGCTACGCTCTGCTACGGCGCGTAAGCTATGAACTATATCGAAATATGTCCGTCTTCAGCCGTTAGAGACATCGCACCTCTCTTACAACAACTTGGGCCACAGTTTCAGTCTGCCACGACACCGTCTGCATTGTCGAGCTTTATCCTCGCCGTGCATGGCGAAGCCACCTTTTGCAAAATATCTAATCACTCTCACATCGTCGAACAACCACCCACCGTGGGGATGCTGCGCAGCGCCCTCCCAAAGGATCAAGAGGCATTGTCTTGTCTTCACGGTACTTCGACTACTCTTGAACAATCGTCTCCTTATCGACTGTATATATTCGTATGCGATGTAGTGAATACTGTGTTACTATTGATGGGTGGACCGTCGTTGATACACCCTATTTCTCTTACTGCTGCACTCAGAACATGCACATCGATACCATGCGTCTCTGCGCCTATTTATCCTTTTGCTGCTCCACACGCTTCAACAGGCACTCTACCCACATACGTATCTTGCGTGTACTCTATGACGGCCCGTTTGCACAAATATTAGGACGCGCGCGCGCGCGAGAAGGTGGGCACGAATAATAAATTGCTCACACGGTAACATATATAAAAACTTGTAACTTTGCACAAGTAAATCCAGAATACTTACCAGCGCGATATTGCCTTACGACCTTAATTTATTTTTGTTGGATGTGCAAAGGATTACTTCGCCGCTAAGGTCATTGGGAATCTGTTTCTTTCTGCATACAATTTGCCAATCTCAGTGATACTAAGCTTGTTGAACAAGTACCAGCAAAAATGTGACACCGTCTATGGATGATCAACTGAAGTTTCAATCCTTGGACCCAAATACCGTTCCCTCCAGGGCCTTAATCTTTTGAAGGGCCGATGCCTTCAGATCATCCTCATACTCAAATACCCGCTGTTGTTTAATGCTGTTTATCGCCTTGACTCGACAAGCCGTAGTGACTCCTAAAATAGGCATATTCTCTAGCTTCATGATGATATCCTGAGGTGATGCAGGGAAGTCAGGGTGGAGGTAGTGGCGGGCAAGCCCATCCCACCATGCAGTTTCCCAATTACATTGGCACATGATGAGTGGCTTCTTGCAGGTGACTTCGTCATGATGCAGGTTTAGAGGATTGTAGGCTACAACCAAGCAATGGTTACGGATGGCAGCTTGAGTCTTCACAATCAGATGAGAAATTGGAAGACCGAGCAGCGTAAAATCCTCGAGCGACAGCATATGGGTTGGCGTCACGATCACATCGTTAAAAGCTGGTTCGATCCAATCGCCAATCCTGTAGCTGATCGCAAGGGATAACCTCATTGCCAGTGTCAGGGATATAGTAGGTGAAGAGCCCAGGGTCTCGATGGCGAAGTTGCGAGCATTTTCCCACTTTAAAAATGTGCCTAACTCAAGGATATCTTTTAATGCATGTAAGGTAGGGACAGCTGGTCCAATGCTGAAAGGTGTTGTCACTAAGCATGCTTGAAATTTGATAAATGAGATATTACTTACCGATGAAACCAGGCAAGCAGATTGTCGAACTTCATAACTGTAAAAGGGCCGTTCAGCCAAATCGGCTTATCATCGCTTATACCCTCCTGATGTGTCTGAGTCTCAGTCCCTGTCGGCATAGAGAACATATTTCGGAAGACAACAGAATGGGGCTTGAGAAGGGTCATGTGCAGTTTGTAGAGTGTATTCTCAACCTAAAAATTTGTTCAGTGAGTTTGTAATATGGAAATATAACTAGCAAAGTACACTTACTAAAAAAAACTGCAGAACCATCTTCAAAATAAAAATTATCATGGTGGGTGGGGGTTGGCTGCATGTGTAGGGATGCGGCGATAGTTGGGTGTGAGGTCAATTCAAGCTCAGCCATTGTTGCGCGTTTAGCTATGGCACTGGCAGCATCATTCCCTGCTCTCCCGGGCCCAGGACCCCCTAATCATAATACTCAACAGGCTTACCAGATTATCTCTGAAACCTACAAGAATTCCATACAATTACTTCACCAGGACGATAATGATCCATTACGCATCCGTTTCCATATTAATCGTCTTCAACTTCATATCTTCCCATTATATCAGGCTTTATGTGCTGAGGAACTTCCACAGCACTGGCTTGAAACTGGTGCCCATGCTCTTGGACAGCTGCTGATAGCACTGTATACCGCAATCCAAGGGGCAGAACAGGAGTAAGTCTTCACATTTCTAATACCAGAACTTTCTCATTTTATTCAACAGGGATATGTCCCAACGGTCAAAACAATTGCTTATGACAAAGAAAGCCACTGGTTCAGCTGGAAGACCAGCAATACAACTAAACCACAACTGGCTTCAGCAGGCTCTTTCAACAAAACGAAATTTGAGTCGGAAACTGATTGCTCACCTTCTAGGCATTCATCGCAATACCCTCAGGTACAAGCTCCGGGCAATGGGCTTGCATGGGCAGTTTTCAGAGCTTACTGATGCCAACCTTGATCAAATCTTGCAACTTTATAAACACCTTCGCCCTGACTCAGGTTTACGTTACACTACAGGTTTCTTACGACGTCATGAATTGAAGCTTCAACGACGACGTGTGCGTGAGTCATTGCAGCGGATCGATGGTCTAGGTCGGGCACTTTGGCGTCGTGACACAGTTTTGCGCCGAACCTATGAGTCACATTGTTCAGGCTCTGTTGTTCACATGGATGGTAACCATAAGCTCATCCTCTGGGGATTTGTGATCCACGGCCTGATTGATGGACATGACCACGTGGTATGTTATCATTTATTTGCTCTTCATCGATACTAACACCCTTTACTAAGGTAACCGGTCTTCATGCATGCACAAACAACCAAGCCTCCACAGTTCTCAAGTTCTTCCTTGAAAGCATCCAAGAATTTGGATGCCCTTCACGGGTGCGTGGTGACCGTGGGGGGGAAAACATCAATGTCGCTGTTTGGATGATTATGCATAAAGGGCCTGGGCGTGGGTCTTTCATGTGGGGATCGTAAGTATTTATCAGTACACATTTTTGCTTTGTCTAATATATTACCGTTATTGCCAGCTCAACACATAATACGCGAATAGAGCGCCTATGGGTTGAGGTTGCAAAACAGTTCATCCGTCAATGGTGGGCCTTCTTCTTTCGTTTAGAAAAATGCCACCAACTCAACCGTCACATTCCCCACCACCTGTGGCTGTTGCAACATATTTTTCTGGGCCAAATCAACGCCGACTGCAATGCATTCAAGCAGGACTGGAACCTGCACCCGCTCTCTAGTCAGCAGAATAAAAGCCCATTGGTGAGTTTTATGGCTATGTTAATTAATCAAACTATACTAAAATTACAAAGGATCTGCGGTTCTTGAGTGAAACAACTTATGGATCAACAATTGACGAGTTTCCGGATATTCACCCTGATCTTCTAGAGCGCTACCACGGTGTCTTTGGTGAACCTATACATTGTGCTCCCCATCAGACAGGAGCAGGATACCCCTCAGATGAAGAAGATGGGGAGTTGGCCAGCTCCGGAGATTCAGATCAAGAAACCGACTCTGATGACTACGAGTCTGATTCTGAGCACTTATCCTTACAGATGCAAATTGCTTCTCAGATTTATGCAAATATCAATCACAAACCTGTCAAAGTCCCTCAAACCTCTAATCCATTCAGCGATCCAGTGCATGAAGCACTTCTCGATGCCGCACTGCAAGACCTTTGGGGCAGTGGCTTGGTGCCAGAAGGTTATGGGGTGAGATCTTCAGAGTGGGATGGGGCCGAATACCCAACAACAGAACAAGTTAGGTATGGGCGGCGAAGGGAACTTACAATGAATCTACCTCCAAGTATTTGGCTACCTCGGGCTATTGTGTGGGCTCAAGCACTACATGTAATGCAATCACTCAGATACAGCCTGTATGAAGAGTAGGACTATCAGAAAATGTATGCTACTCTCTTGAACCAACGGCACTAAGTTTGTGACGGGCCGCTGAGCTTAGCAATGGGCAAAGGTCCTATAATTATATAAATACGCGACAGCAAATTTTTTTTCCATTCACATTTTCAACAACAATACACTCATCTAATATACAACACATGCACCCCATAATATCCAAGTGCACTCATAACATTGTCACCAATGCCTCCGAGACAAAATGTCTATGTCCTATATTTACTCCAAATGTTATGCCAGATGAGGATGAGGGCAACCTTTGCAACAATTGCACACACAGCCTCTCATGGCATATAGCTATTCAAGAACCTACTCCATCCCCTCCTCCTGTTCAGTCAACCTCAGCACAGATCGATGCGATACTGTCAACTTACAGTACACAGGCATCAGCAAGCAGCACCAGCACCTCATCTAACCAGACAATGCAGTCATGGGTCAGCAAGAATGATGCTCGTAGGGAGGCTATTTCTGGTTTGAAGAGAACTTACGAGTCAGATAAAGGTTCTAACCCAAAGGTAGAGTACACGTACTGGCTTAGCCTCATCCTGTGACACCTGAATAATATCTGTTAACAGGGAAATCGGTCGGGAAGCTCCAAGGGAAAGCAAAAGAGACCTCAGACGAGGTCAAAGGGGCGTATTGTTAATATTCGACAAGTGGTTATGATGCCAAATGGTGTCCAGGTGCGTCTTAATTTGGATCTATGCTTGTCACTGTCACACCCAAACATTACTTATTCAGGCAAATGCGCTAAATAACAGCCTTGAGCCTAACCCAATGCAGGTCGAAGAACTAGTCAAGCTCGGATTTGCTGCTATCGGGAGCAAAGGTGACCTTCAAATCCGAACCGATTGGGACACGGCCAGGATCAATGCATGGCTGTGTGACACCCTACCTGTCCCTTTTGAATGGCTTGAGCTCCTTTTAGATGAGCAGATCACTCCATGGTGGCTGCTCAAAGTGACAAGGTCACAATTCCAGCTTCTACGTGAGCTTCCGGATGGATATGATGTTGCCGGTGCAAAAGGTAGCAAGAGTAAAGCCTGGGAAGAGAGCAAGCTCTACTTCAGTTAGTCTAGCTATTTACAGTCATGTCTAACTAAGTGTCATTGATGCAGTGACTTGTACCCCAATTCCGGATATTGTTGATGCAATGGGAAGCCTTGCATCGGAGCCCAAAGGCAGCGGAAAAGGCAAAGGGAAGGCAACAGGGAAAAGGACTGCAAGTAAGATTATTTTGTTACCACTTATACATTGGCCTGACCTTAAGCTTGAAGCTGAAGCTTTCAGTGATGATGATCTTGTGGTTGAGTACAATACACGCTCGAAGATATGCAAAACATCGACTGGCAAAGGAAAGGCAGCACGTAAGTCTTGTATATTTATAGCAATATCACATAAAAAGTAATTACTCGTGTGACGCAGGTTCCAACACACCAGAGAGAGACAGTGCGTCCTCTCAAATCACCAATTATTAACTGTATATTTATATTTATTCCAGGTCTGTTTCTGCTTTCTGATGAAGAGCCACCTGCAGCCGGCCCCTCAGGCAAGAATAACCAGGGTGCAAATAAAGGCGACGATGACATTAATTCAATCGATGCGGAGCTTCTCGAATCTCAGTTTGAAAATCTAGAAGGCCATACGGCACTGGCAGTGGCAAAAGGCAAAATTCATGCATTCGGCAGCCCCCCATCGACGACTTCTTGTCCTTGGGGAAAGGGTGACGTGGTATTATAATTCCTTTGTCATCCACCTCTTCCACACATCAATAGTTTACCACTTAATATCTCTATCCCTACCTCTTGCATTGCTACAATCGTTTAATTCCAATATCCCTATCCCCACTTTTCACACCACAACACTCTTTTAATTCCAATATTGCCTCTTGCGCTGCTACCTTCGTTTAATTTCAACACCTCTGTCCCTGTTCCCTATTCCTTATCGTGGCACGGCTCATTTAATTCCCGCACTCTTATGCACACATTTGTTTCGGTTGAGCTTTCGCTATTCTGTCTCCTTTATAAAATAAAAAAATTGATCTTGATGTAATGGCATGGGTGATCACTAGTGAGATTTGCCCTGTAATTCTTTGGAATCTGGTGGCACTTAAACATAAGATCGGGAGCGGTTGCATGCGCGCGACAATATTGTCCATCTCTATCGCGCGCTCGAGGCTCAAGGGGGTGATTTTCAATAGTTTTCTAGTTTACTGATGTAGACCTACAAGCTTTTATATATGTTACCAAATGCGCACTTTGTTATTCGCGCCCACCTTCTCGCGCGCGGGGAACCTACCTAGAAGTCTCGTGCGCGGGGTTAAATAATATTTGTGCAAACGGGCCGTCATAGTACTCCCTCTTTCCTTCCCCGCTCTTTCCCTATCTCCACAACACCAACATCACCTACGACCCCTGACGCCGCTCGCTCAAGCCTCATGGCGAGCGCAGGAGTGGAGGGGCATGATGTGCTGCTGCAGGTCCCTATCTTTTCCCCTGTGCGCGTTGTGCCGTCCCGATATACTGCGTACTCATCTTTGGGCGACCGCAGCGTTTGTTCGTTGAATGCAAGGTGTTTGTAGGATTGAAATAAACACTCGCATATCATTCCCTCCGGCCTCAGTGTGTGTAGTCATCAACGTAGATGCCCCAGACACAATGCACCGCAGTGAAACTGGGGGGGCGATAGAAGGTGTCTCGCTGGTGCTACTCGTGTCGGGCTCACTAAGAGTGTAGTGCTCACCCATCTACTAGCTGCGTGATGGTAGCACGTCCGACTCGCGCTGCGGGGCGCATGGTGTCACAGTGTCGTAGTGCCGTGCATAGACCTGGGTCTCTAAGGTGTACTGGTACGGCCTGCTGCTAGGTTACCGTCTCTCGACCCACCGCCTTAACATAGCTTTAATACATCGGCCTTCTGCTGCGATTACTATTTCCCTGTCCCTCCTGGAACATGCACAACAAGTAAACACTGCATCCTCACCAGTACACCGCACCTGTGCACACCATGCATGCTTATCGCGCACTCAAATCAAGTCCTAAGGCCACCATCCTACCCTCTACTGTCAACCATCCGTCCCTACCGTGTCCTATACACTCCCCATCACTCACTGCTCAGTACGGCAAGCGAGTACCTCAGGCTTTTCCCAGAACCGTCCTTCGCGACGTTGTTCCTGCGTTTTTTGCTGCAGCGTAGAAAATCATTTGGCCAACTTCCTTGCGTGGTAAGTAGATACTGGAACATCGAGCTACCGCAGCTACTTATTAAACCCCTTGAATAATATTGTGCCTGTAACTGTCTTGGTAAGTGGCAATGATATGTGCCTGTGAATGATCGATGTAGAAGTTCCTTCGAACGAACTTCGCGTACAGACAGGATCAACACAAACGTTCAGCAAACTGGTTCAGAGTAGGTAAATAAACGCCATTCCACAAGGATGCATTTCGAGGTCTGACGACATCTCGGAGACCGTGTAGCAGAGAAAAGGTAGAGGGAAGGACGAGGATGAATCACGACACAGCTCACACAGGTGAAGGCGCCATAGCGCTACATCTCACAAGCAACACAGCGCACCCCAAGGTGTAAGTCAAACTAGATAACTGTCGGGGACGGAAAGATGTTGGTGTGCGTGGGCGGAGGGGGCTAGACACACTATGTTTAAAGGTGTTGTTGAGTTTCCTGCCTGTAGGCTTTTGAGGCAGCTTTTATAGCTACAAAATACTTTCCCTCAAGATGAGAAAGAGAGACCGAATGTCGCGCTAGGGTGCATGAAACACCGAGAGGGGGGTTCTAATTTGACAGATGACGGGGATGACATGGGTATTGCGATCACAGGCACAGATAAGATATTGAGATCATGTCTAGATACAAAGAGGCACGGAGGTAGGTGCGTGTAACACATCAATGTTGAGCATGAGAGGGAGCAAAGGAACCAGGCCATCCTAATGCATCGTAGGATCGACATCAACAGCTCGCCACTTGAGTCCACACGTCCATCAGAGTAACACCATCACCAAGCGGGCGTACGTATGCTGAGACTGAGAGAATGCCGCCATATAGCCAAAACTGCGACGGCGCAAGTCGATAAGTCGATGGGCGGATAGACCTGGTAGCGGATGCATCGCGCATAACGCGACACAACGTAACAGGGATGCTAAGAGTGCCTGGGGATGTCTTCGTCCCCAGCAACCGTCATCTTCGTAACGACTTCAAAGTTTGGGGCTGTACCTGGTATAATTCGCCAATCACTGATCGCGTTACGAGTATTGCAGGCCCGGGAGCGTGTACCCTTCAGGAGATCGGAACAGACGTGTGAGATTTGTATTGAGCAGAAAATACAACACATAACTCCGGGAACAGAGGGTTCAGAGCGCGGGAGAAGCGAGGAGAGACTCAGAGAATGGGGAGGAGGCATGATGATATACGAGGATGGTGTACAGTGTTTATGGGTGACTGTAGGATGGAAATCACGTATGTGTATGGCGTAATGGTACTCACCTAGCGCAGCCCAGTGGGCGTCGTGTCGTGCACGGACCTTGGTCACTCGGGTGTGACTGTCTGGTTATAATATCTCGACACTGCTGCTTCAAGCTTCAAGTCTGTTCCAGCTCTTGCATGCGACACACTATTTCCTTCTCCCTCGCCTGAAATCTCTCACGCGTCGAATCAGCCGTGGTTCCAAGTAAGAGCAATTTTGGGCCACCGTTCAATTCATATTTTCATATGCGAATCGAAGCCAGGCTTATCATGGACGCAGGTGCCATGAATAGGTAGACTATTGAGCACCGTATTTCACTGTTAACCTGCTGTGGATCTCGGCAGCACCAATTCTACGATGTAGTTGATGTGGATGCGTATCATCGTTTCATTCCGAATTGTGTCGCTTCGGGTAAACGGGGATGCTTCGCGACGCAGTGAATGGGGTATATACAGCTCTTCAGGTTTATATGTCATAAGTACTACGGCGCACTACCAAGTGCATCTTGCATAACCCATTTCCAGTTGTACCCACATCGCCCTGCCCTCATTCTTACTCCAAGGATCCTGGTTAGTTATTTTAATCTACTCCACGAATCATATACTTACGTCCACGCTCAACAAGACCTCGAGCGCCTGTGTCCTGATACTGTATCCTCGCCTCACCTTGCATATGGTTCGCACAAACGTCAATAACAGCACAGTTATTTGCTTTCATCCCCGTCTGAGTGGACAACTACTGATGCAACCAACTACATTCAAGTGTATATCTGCCTGGTCAAAGCGTCTACTGGTCCGTAAAAAAGTAAAAATTTACCCGACGTTTGTGATGTTTAAGACTTGACGGGTATGCACTTTATGTAAGCGTGGGACGAGGGTATTTGTGAACCGGTGCGCTGTGGCTACTTACCTGGTTCATGCTACTAGGTCAAGCGATAATCAACACTTTCGTGTATCAACAAGCTCAATCCATGTCACGATCGGCACCAAATCTGTGCTCACCTTCTCCAGCATAGCCCCCTTCTAGGGGATTTCCATCACTCGATCCGCTAGTACAGGCCACCAAGTCGCGTTATGCATTCTCGTGCATGACCCGGAAGAATATGGGGTGTCCCCAGACCTCTGAACGCTTAGGTCGGAAGAAGAACGCCTGATGCCTTGGGCTAAGCTAGTTCTCGACAGCCTAACGACGCCAGCTTCCGTTTTATATCACGTCGGTGCATCTGCGCTCTCTATTATTGAGGTTGACATATCGTTTAGTATGAGCCCAATGCACCATTTACTATGAATAGCCAGTATCATAACTGCGCCGTCAAGTAGGTCTATCCACAACTCAATCCCTCATCCATCGAGTCAGCGTGGGACGGCGACGGGCAGAACTTAGGTGGACGAGATGATGGATATAGTAGGAGTGTGGGGGCATAGTAACTGGTGGCGTAGCTACGGTAAGCTCTGAGTCGAATCGAGTGGAAACTCGAACAATGGGCTAGTTTCGCCGACCCTGCCGCCTGGTTGTAGCGTCACGAAGCATTCGAGCACAGGCCGGCGCGCCACCTTCATTGCAGATGCACACCATTCGCAATCGAAGAGAAAGCACAACTACAGCGGAATAAAATAAAATAACATAAAAACAGAAACTACTATTCATAAGCCAAAAAAATTGGATAGAAAACTGAAAGCTTAGCTGCAAATGAAAATGGGAATGGAAACGGGGGAGAAAGTTGAAGAGTGGAACCACGGCGTGCATATGTGCGGATTACACCATTGAGCAGATTTATTTTGTTTGGAAATTGGTTCGTGGATGTTTGAAAGGGGAGAGCGTGTAAAAGGACAAAGGGATCGATTGAGCGACGGAGGCTAAGACAGGGGGATATATTGGGTCTATGTACTTGCCGCGAATGGAAGTACACTGCGGGAAAATATCCCCCCTAAATTTGGTGGGAGCCCCACCAATTAATCGATATAAGGGGG
>QFFB01007331.1:0-10691 GCA_003316465.1 Ramaria cf. rubripermanens
CTAACATTATACACGTGTCGACCCAGGAAGGAGGCTCGACCCATTTGTACCGGTCATGATCATACGCGAACTCAAGTTGGTTGAAGATAGGGACGCCATAGCGGCAGATAATAACTCTGGCATCTTGCTCTCCGACGTGTGGATTTCCGCCCGCATTCTGAAGCCAAGTGTCTATAAGTTAAATATTGCCATCAACGACAGTCTCGATACCTCAATCTTCCTCGCCATGGCCTTGCGTCCACCGCTGCCCAACGAATTATGCAGATGGATAGGAATAGGAGCACCATGAAGTGTAAATACTGAGTCGACAGGTTGTCTCTCATCTCCATCACTGAAAATTTCACTCGAGTCGTCGTCCATGTATACAGTCTGAGTGCTGTTTGCCGAAGTTCGAGCTGTCCACGATGTCACGTGCGCGTCATGTGACTTGGTAAGTGTGTGCCGGCCGTGACGCGTGACCAGTTAACTTGACTTTTTCTTTGCCGCGACGGACGCCTGTGTACAGTATCACACATGGCAACTGCAAGCCGCAGCTACGTGGTACCCAGGGTTTGTATATCTTTACGTCTCTTTCAGATAGTATACGTATGAGGTCCCCATCACGAGGAAACCGGGCTAGAGAAGGTTCTTCACATCACCTCCACCCAAGAATCATTCATGGGACCATATGGCTGTAATAACCGACTTGCAGCGAGCGTTGTGGTCAAGTAAATAACCTCAGGTTGATTCAATAAGGCTTCGGGCCGTCTTGGTGCTCCAATCGCCAATGTCTATTGGCACTTGGCAAGACAAAGTCCAGGTTTGTGACGCGTTACACATCTGAGCCGCTGGCCCGTGGCTTCCTTTTATCTCGTATCTTCCGATTCCGATTCAACTCGCTTCCCATTACTGGATATTTCTTGTCTAAAGGAACAGATGATTGTGCATGCCGTAAAAAATGGGCCTCAATCGGAGACATGCATCGTTGTTACGCTGAATTAGATGTGGTTGTATTATCAAAGGGATTTTACGATCGAACGGCTTCCTGAAGTTGTTCCATGAGGCCGATCGTGGCTATACATCTTGGGCTTGGGTACCGTCAGGGTGCTGTCATTTCCTCCTTCGGAGCCTTTTTCGGAGCCCCAGTGGTGAATTTTTGTACGGCCACTTCACGACAACCAATGACTCCCCACACCAGCAGCCTTACTGTCCTCTTCAATGGATCCTCTTGAACCAAAGCTAACCCCGCAACATATCCCTGGCGTACTGACGTCTTGGATCACTGAACCTAATGCTACCAGCTTTGGATCTTTCGAAAAGGACAATAGCCCATCTCAGTCTTCTGGGTCTACGGGTGGTCCACCACCGTTGCAATACCCAATAGAATCAAAGACGAAGACACTCGTGCTGACCTGGTCTGTCATCATTTTCACCAACACGATCTTACCGGTCACTGCCTTCTACGTATTACACCATGGTGAACACACCGCCCCTGGTTTCAAAGTAGAGGCTAATCTTCTGCTATACTTTAGTGATTCATTCTTCGACTGATTTCATCCTCAACATTTCACAGCTTCCAATGATTCCAACACTGTTTCAATTCCCATATAGACTCTGGCTGTTAAAACGACGGAACGGGGAACGTTCGCCACGTGATCGAGGTCGCCTCACTTGGGACTTTTGTCAATGGCAATTTCGTATGTCTCTTTTCCCCCACGTATGGGCAACACTAACCAACATTTCTTATCCTTAGTGTTTGGTGCTTTGCTTACGACAACTATATGTGCACTCGCAAGTGTGGTGGACTCCTACAAAGTGTTCGCACTTGCACCGCCTATCCTGTTCTCTGAGTGCTGCCTACAACTCCTTGTATTCGATATTTTGGCCACCTCAGAGGTCTCCCAGCCTTGTCGAATATCATCAGTTCCGAAGGGCGCAGCGTTTCGTCCAATGGTTTATTATATGTAAGTCGCGTATCAGTCATTCGATAAAAAAGAGCCTCAACCCCAGCAGTATCGAGGACATGACGGCGGTCGATGGCGGAGGAGGCGCAGAATATCGTGATCGACTCGCTGAACGGTGGAAAGCTTCGATTCATTTCCAATGTCTTGTGCATGATGTGGGTCGCATCCTGGGCTTTAGTGGTCTCCTTATGGTCGGGATTGAGCTCGCAATCATCCTTATGACCCCACCCGAAGTCTTTATCGGTGCTTCTTGGGTAGTATTATGGACGTGGGCCGCACTGAGCGCATACTTTTGTGTCTCATACACATCGGCATGCTTGGCATTTGAAAGGGATTGGTGGAAGCTTGACGCAAACCCATAGCTTCCGACGGTGTGGTACCATATACGTAGTGTCATTACCATTATAGTTGAATATTTTCGTGGTCCTTGTCAGAAACGGGCGTAAACGTGGAAGGCGCCAGTATAGCCCATGCTTACGTTAGCAAGGAATGCCGCTTGTATAGCATCAGAGAGCACCAGTCGTCCCGCTTGCGCGACAACGCCCCACAGACGCGTTCTCTTATAGCGACACCCTCAGCTAATACAGCCCTACTAACAAACCTTTTCGTCCTTCCTGGATATCGGTTTCGCGTCTCGATCGCGAAGTTGCAGCTATGGCGCCCGTCTTCACACTATACCCTTCCGTTTCCGCCCTACGATCACAATTACTCACAAACCCACCCATAGCTGTACCTCCTATTGATGACCTCGTATCCCTTGAGGAAGAGTTGAAGAATTTGAGGAATAAGAGCCTGGCCAGACAGAAAAAGGCCGAGAATGACCTGAAAACTCTCGACGGTTTACACCGCAAGTTTAAGGATAAGGACAAGGAAAGGGATAAGGGAAAGCTAAAGGATAAGGTGAAGATCAAGAGGGAAGCTACTGGTGAGTTTCTTTACCTGTGGCACTTGGTGGCAACTCGCCGATATGGAAGCTGACCACCGTTTGTCCAACAGGTACACCTGATCCCCTTGCTCCCTCGGGGCCTTCGTCGACGCCCTCTTCTATTCCTTCCGGTGGCTATGGCGTCAAGGCTTTGCTCGGCTCGAAACCCATTCCAGCAAAGAATGTCCCTACAAAGACACGACCTGGCGTAAAGAAGTTCTCCCCAGTGGCGTCAGGCTCCGGACCTCCTACAATAGACAAACTGAAGATGAGGCTGGAAAAAGAACGGGTGACATCGATAGAGAAAGATAAGAAGAAGTGCGCTCTTTTATCTATACCATTTAGTGCTGGGTGCTGGTCTCACAGCTTATAGGGAGCTGAAGAAAAAGAAGCGGAAGCGAGAAAATGATGACAGTGATATTGAGGAACAAAGAGGTGCGTCAGCCTGGAGTTCAATAGTATTTTATTCACATTTCGTACAGAGCGGCACAAGAAGATGAAACGCTCCCCGGAACCTGCCGTCAGTAACCATTATAAGCAGAAAAGCCCATCGAAGGTCCGCGGCGTGTTGCTATCATTCCACTCCGTTTTCTGACTTTGTCGCTCCCGTTTTCCCATAGCCAAGTCACGCTGCATCAGGCTTACATCCACCACATTCCGCCCCAATTGCATCCTTTGCTCTTCCTCGCCACACACTGCACATCCCGCAACGGCCTATACCTGCACCGCCACCCACTCCCGGTCCCTCCAGTCCCAGGCAAGTTACGGATGACTTCAGCAAACTCAAGCCCCCGCCACAAACAGCCATATCTACTTTTTGGGGTTACCTGGAACCCTGGCTGCGACCCATCCGAGAAGAGGATGTAGGTTTACTCGAATGGGACGGAGACGAAGAGACACCTTTCGTGACCCCTCCGCTTGGCCGACATTACACTGAAGTCTGGGACGATGAAGACAATGGACGATACGGCCCCGTTGCGGGTCCTTCCAAGTCAACCCTGACAACCGCATCTTTACCGAAATGGGATCCATCAACTTTGCAAGACGCTGATCTTACATCCCATGAAAAAGGCCATACATTGGGTCCCGTACATGAGCGGTTACTGAGTGCAATGCTGCCTGTGCCAGTTTTAGCAGACGGTAAGCCTGCTGCTGGTGGGAGCATAAAACCCTCCGGGAATGGCGAGTCAAAGATGATTAATCCGACACTCGTTGACGAACGAATCGGGAAGCTCAAGCCGTTCGAGGGTGAGAAGCAACCGCCGAAGGTCAATGTCCAGGATATGCAGGAACGACTAATAAAGGAGTTGCGGTCGATAGGATTACTTGGTGACGAGGAGGTGCGTCTGGCGCTGTAATCTCCACACTAACGTGTTGACACTCCTGTACAAAGCCGGATTATGCGAAAAGTGCAGACGACCCACTAGCAGCAGAGCTTCGTCAGTGTCAGAGGGAGCTTCGTACACAAATTGCTATCAACAAGGCTCGCCGAAAGCGATTGTGCGAAATCGCCAAGAGCCGTCTTGCACGGAACGAATTTGAGGAGCACACGGGCGCCCTTGAGAGGTCTGTATTGGCAAAGTACAATCAGCTCCAACGGCGAGATATGCCCAAGCAGGCAAAGAAAAAGAAGAAAAGTGGAGGAGCGGGTGGTGGTGCACATGTTGTACCGGACGGGCCGTTTGTACCCCCGCCCAATATCCATCCTGCTGCCTGGGGTTTAGAACGGGGCGAGGACACCAAGCTTGGCGTAGATGATGAGCTGGACAGCATGATCGTGACCAGACAGCGATTTGTGGACGTTGTGCAGCCATGTTTGGACGTGAAGCAGAAGGAGAGGCCAGGCTCGTTGTATGGGTCGCCTGCTGAAAGCATTTTTAAGGGCATTGAAGTGCCAGAGATGAAGGTAAAGGGTGGCTAAGGGAACTTATACATTGTGCATTATTTCTTCAAGGAGTATTCCTCAATCTGTGTATTAGCGTATTGGAGCATTCTGGGCGGCGACAACCTTTGTAGTGTCCAGTGGGGACAACAATCGTATATTATGTCGCGTGAACAAACTCAACCTTCAACTTTTTTGATTTGTGTTTCGGCGTTTCGCTCTCGCGGGCGTTCTTCCTTTTCGTGCCCGTTGTCTCTTGCTGCCGGCCATAATTTTTCTTTGGCGTCCGCTCCTGGTCAATGGGTCGCGGTACGATATCTGCTTCGTGGCCACCCTCTTTGCCACCTCGTTCACCCGCGGCGCTTGGTGCATTGAGGTCCATGGCAGTGGCAGAGTGCCCTATGCTTTTTGTTGTTGATGAGGCACCGAAGGGTAAAAACCGATGCTTCAGAAGATGCTTGGGAACAGAATATCGCGTCGAAGGCGTCGGGACAGCCGGATTGTCGTTAGGTAATGCGGGGGAATGTGTGATAACAATATGTTGTGCAGTTTGTTTCGGTGCTATCATCGCGTCAGCCTCTATGATACTTAAGTATAGAAATAGTGCGCACCAAGGTAAAATTTCCCATGTTTCTTCTTTCGCGGCAACAGACATGAGAGGGTTTTAATCTCTTCACCCCTAGATGCTCGTGCATTGTCCTCCGGTTCCACTGTATGATTAAAATGTCCCACGGACCAGATATCGTACTTGGCACGTTTGCGTTCAAATGACAATAGCTTAGCACCTGGGGTCTTCATGGGTGGCCGGATCTCCAATCCATCCAGAAGTTTTGTTTTGAACTGAAAATATTCGTTTCAGTTATGAAACAACTTACTTGCAGTTAGACTCACTCCCTCAGGCACCCGTAAGATCCATAGCTCCTTATTTTCATCATCTTTCAACGAGTCCCAGTCAAACTCTTCATCCACTTGGGATGTGTCCAGAATCACCATTCCATCTGGAGGCTGATAGGCCCAGTTTGGATCAACGCCTTCGTTTCTGCCATGGTCTTCCCCAGTTGTCGACGCGCCGACCTTCTCTTTTGACTTACCCTTGTCTCTGTGCTTCTTCTTTGTTTTTGTCTTTCCGGTCGAGACAGAGGGAGGTGATGACATTTACAGGCGTTCTTTGCTTCCGGCGCCTTCCGGGTGCTAATGCTCAGGCAATGTACGACGTAGACGATTACTTGCTGAAGGTCCTTAACGAGCTTCGACGTCGGACTGCTCAAGACGCTGGAGCAAATGGTACGCTTGATGACCCCACAGATTTTCAGTCTAGTACGCTGGAAGAGCTAACCAGGCGGATTACCGTTGAGAAGGGATTAAAAGAAGAGATAGTCCGTCTCGAAAGAGGTGTCAGTGGCATTTATATGCCGATAATACGGTCTAATACTGCCTAGAATGAGGAACTCCGGAAACAATTTAGTGACTCTGTGGCCATCGAAGTCGATGACAATCTTCGACAGCTGCTGGAAGGAGAGATCTCAAAGCTGAAGGTCGAGCTTGAAACTCAGTTAAAGGAAGTAAGTCATAATCGATGTATTGGCTGCGTTGATGACTAGCCCTCACGGTCTCGTCAGGTCCAGAGACTCGTAAAGCAACGCGATACTGTGTCCCAGAAAGCACAGGAGACTTTGCGGCTCATGCAACAGCTTCAGGCCTCACAGGCTGATCTTCAAAGTCAGAATTCTCGCCTAAATAATGACAATGCACGCCAGGCGGTCCGATTATGCGAGCTCGACGACATGCACCTGGAATTAAAGGAAGAGATCAACAGGCTAAAACATCAGGGGCTTGGCTCACAAAAAGTTCCCCCGGGTCAGATAAGTGATACGGAAATAAAATCACCAGGCGATAAGCAAGTATGTCCTTTGCGGTTTTCAGTGCAATCGGGTACCCTTATATAGATAACAAAATGCAGACCGCGCTCTTGAAAAGTGAAATCTTAGGATTTCCGGGCACTAGTCCTAAAGATCGACACAGAGACGATCAGGAGGTTATCGTTTTGAGCAGCGACGAGGATGAAATGCCGGTAGTCGCCAACCGTCGTCGTCTTCGTACCCGCGCCGATCCCATTCAAGGAGCTCAGCCCATCTCCGAAGAGAAGGACGGGAATCACGAGTGTAGATCATCGGATGGCGAGGGACAGGATGAACTTGAAGATGACGTTGATCGTGAATACGAAAATGCTGAAACTGATTTTGACCGCCGACTTCCCATTGGCCTTCCATCGCTAGGACGTAATATACCATTGTCACGTAGAATCAAGTCAGCGCCACGTAATTTAGAAAATCTTCCAGATCTCGATACGACCACCATATTCAACAGACACCATCTCAATACGTACCTTGGCGGGGCACTGATGGCTTTACAGGTTCGGTGAGTATTTGGCTTGTACTGTATAGTTTCCATTGTGCGGCATAAATTCACAATTGCATAATAGAATTGGTGCCGGTAAACAGAAATCAGTTGCGAAGAGATTCGGGATCACATCGTTTATGTGTCCTAATCTTGACCATAACCCTTGGGCTCCCTGTCACCCCGGCCAAGTAAGCTCATAGTTATGTGATCTATTGCCACAGTATGAATGTCATCAATATACAGGACGGATACATATTCGTTGGCCTGGGAAATGAAGAGGATGCGTTCAAATACCAGGAGACACATGAGTTGTTCATTCAATTCGCGCCGAAGAAGATGTTCTATGCGGGAAGATATTCTTTTCAAAAGGTAGATGATGTGACGGTTGATGAGTGGAAATGTTTCCTCCCGAAGGCTAGCCTCAGGTTTCATTAGTCTTTAGCTTGATCATTTGACTTGCCAGTTGCAGGTCAAGCACAGATACTGTGAAACTACTATAAACAAAACCAAGGAAATTGGGCCTGTGGAAGCGGTACTTGCAGCTTACGACGAAGGCTGGCTACATGCGCCCTGCGTATTCGTTCAGTTTTTACATTTTGATTTGCCGCTTTACAAGACATTATCGAATGCTGGGCAACCCGTTAGGCCAACTGTATCCGCCGCATCGTCATCAAAGTCACATCTAGGAGAAAAACGCAAGCATGGCAGCGACGGAAAAGAGCCTGTTATAACCCCGAGACGCGTAAAACTTAAAGGGTTGGAACCTAGCACGCCCAATGAAATGTACGGTTCTGACCTCGGTGATATATACGCATAACCGACCGCGTACGTGGGTATCTCGTCTATAACATAGCAGACATTACTACCTAGTAAAATCATGACCTAACGTCGCCCTTCTTAACAAACCGAATAAGTTAATAACGGCATAAACAAGGAGTAATGCCCTTGATCTAGGTGGTCATTTTAAGTATTAAGTGCTGAATCCAGTGTCAAGGCTTGGATTTGACATCTGCGCCTAGAGCCTGTGCTATCACATAGCACGAGACAAGCATAAGCTGTCCTACCAAATCTACGACGGAGCTTTGTATTGGCATAGCGTATGTGTCTGGGTCGAGATCCCGTCGCCATAGGTACTGGGTCAAGAATTTGGCCACAACAAGTGAGAAAAGGACCTGCATTTCATCATTGAAAGGCCTCGACACAGGATGAAAATGCAACCACGTACCAGACTGCAAAACACCACTACGAAGATGGAGATGAAAAGAAAAGGGAGCTCTGTCCAACCCATCACGTGTATAGATACGAGAAACAGACCTTGCACAGGCAAGGAAACTAAAAACAGCGTCATGATTGTCACAGAAGTGCGTGGGTTGTGTGCGAGCTTATCACTAGCAGGAAATGGGCTCGAAGCGGATGCATAAAGCGCCGTTGAGAGGCGAGAAACGAGGATAGAGCCGACAGAGCCAGGCAAGCCTACGTTACGGAATCGGTCATTTGTTCATCGTCCACCACAATGAGAAAAACTCACCACCAAGGACTATAGAAAGTAGCCCATAGCCCTCGTATCGGTCGACAAACCGCTCCAAGACCATACCAGTACCAGAAGATATGACCATCGCGCCCAACAACGGGACCCACCCCATGAAGATAAGATGCCGCACAAACTCATTCCGCAACGTGGTTATTATTGAGAACACAACGCCAAGTGTCAATAGGACCATTAATACGAAGGGCATGGCTGAATCTATCGTGCGAACGAGGACGGAGGATACGAGACCAATAATGCAAAGAGTAAGAAGATCACCGAGACAGGACGCAATTGGAGGTGTAATGTTGTCTAAGAAACTAAGACTGAGTGACGAATAGCAGCACATTCAGCTAAGACGACACGAACCAGGATTGCGGTGCCATCGACGACACATGAGGATGAGTGCACACATGAATGATCCCAGAATAAGTCCACTGATGGATGCAGATGCCATCGAGGTGCAAAGCATTACACTGAATCTGTGCGGTGGTCAGAGATGCTACATCAACGATCAATGGGAACTACTGACTCTCGCAGTCCTGACCTGGAGGGGTCATGTCCAAATATTGGCTTGAGGGATGAAGCTTGTCTTCTATGCATCAATGCCCGCGACTGAGGCATAGATGGCGACTCGGATGTCGGCGAAATGACTAAACCAAGAAGAAAGGACAATATAGCTGCGACAGCAGAGACAAGAAGAGCTTGAACTTGAAGTAAACTCAAACTTCCCAACACCAACTGTCTACGTGTCGATCGCTCGTCCAGTTCTCCGATGTTTGCCTTATAAACCACATAGCTGAAGATGAGACAATGTAAAAGGACAAAGCACCACTCAGTAGTGCACTACTCACCGATGTACTAAGACGAGAGGAGAGATTCATCTCAAGGTTTCCCTTCAAATTATTAAGCATTGGGATCAGAATGTAAAGCTCATTGACCCGATTTATAGCTTGCCAATCCTGGAAAAAACTTGTGAGGCAGAGCCTAAGGGGGAGATTCTTACATACGGCAACTCGTTCCAATAGCTCTCCAGTAAATGTCGCTCCGACAGTCGTTAGCAACAATGTTGGGACGGTCTTTGAGATACCTTTAATAAGCTAGCTTCCAGTGACACAAGAAGTATGGGTCTGACCTCCACTAAGATCCTACGCACAAAGGGCCACGTATTCTCTTCTCCCATACTCTTTATTGAAGTATATCTTTGACTGCGCGCAGAGCCTAAAAGAGCTCTCTCTCCCTCGTCCCCCCCATCACTTTCATTGTCCACATCATTGGAGGAGTTCTCTAAATTATGGCGGCCACTCAGATCGGCCATTTGGAGCCGTTCGGGTGGCCCAGTGCCTGTCCGGGCTCCCTTTGAGCTCTGGGCATAGGCCATATGAGCTGAGCTTTCGGCGCCAGCGACGTGGAGGTTTGTAGAAGTCTGTAAAGGGTCAAGACGCACTCGGGGCGCTCCTTGGTTCCAACTTGTTGGGTCATAGACTGGCTGTCTATCGACGTGCAATGCTACGTTGGTTGAAAAAGCTCGCCCCCCAAGAGCTCTGCCGGCGTATCCCGGACCCGAAAACATGGTCTTGGATCGATCGATATTCCAAATCCTAACCCACACATTCGGCCTCCCTAATCCGTCTAGTTGAAGTATTCTTTCTTGAGCTCTAAGCTAACTATGACAGATAAATAGACACAGCGTAGCGTTTTGCTGTCCAGTGGCATACAGAACAATTTAGTTAGAACCGGACCAAGTGTTTGGGTCACGGGTTTGTAATTGCTACCATGTTTTCGTGTCCGGGATACTCCGGCTGGAGCTCCCTAGTCTGTTTCGACACATGGTATAAACACTCAGACAGACTGATCATCGCCGAGTCCAGCCGGGTCACCGTCTGGACTTAATTCACCACTGCGAAGGATGAATTCCTCAAGGCCACCAGTCGTCCTCACCATAGCTGGCACTGATCCATCTGGAGGTGCAGGAATTCAGGTGAGCATTAAGATTTACTAACTGGCACAACGTCC
>QFFB01007335.1:0-12056 GCA_003316465.1 Ramaria cf. rubripermanens
ATGTCTTGTTTGTAAAGAATATGAGGGTACGGGTGAATACTGATGTGAGGTATAACAGTGATGCGACTGGAATATGCCTGTGTCTTGAGGTGATGTGGAACATGTATGAGGAGATATGACTTGAAGGTATGCATCTTGTAAGTGTGACTCGAAGGGATAATAATTCTATATGTAATTACAGTATGTTCAACGGGCGAGCTAAATACAACAGAGGTATGCATGTGAAATTACTCGTAAATCAGAGATGTGCTGCAGGATAAGGCTCATGACATTCTCCTAGTGCCATGGACGGTGTGTGTCCCCCGTGTGGTGTGTCGCATACTCAGTACAAGCAAGGGTGATGTGGCACATGAGTGTACATACTCGGTGTGGTTGGCTTGACTCGTTCGGGGTTCTGCCTGCTTGCGACTCAGGGTAGTAATGTGACGCGTTTATGTCTCGGGTGTCTCGCGCATGCTTGCCTCGATCGTTGGGCATGATTCAGCTATGACTCGACTCGTGATCGCTGATCGGGTTGTGTGTGGAGCCGATGATACCCGTATGCCGACTTGACTTGTAGCCCAGGTGAAAAGTGGGAACATCGTTATTTGAACGATGGGAGGTATAGAGGATGAGGGTGTGAAGAAAGAAAGCAATATGAGGTAAGTGTCCTTTCAATGAAGCTACGGGTCCATGTGAAGATGAGTTGTACAAATAGTTAGGTTACGTTTACAACATTGTTGTCGTTCAATATCAGACATGGCAATGAATTTGGCTGACTACCAGCCCAAATGACTCCTCTTTTTAAATCTTCTGCCAAACAATCCTTACATAATAGGCATTCAGCCAATACACCCAGATTGCTGCAAGGCAAGATCCCAGATCTCTATATGGCCTCATGGGTTCAGCCATAAGAAGGAGGTACAGTTAGATCCCTATTACACCTTGGATCTTGGCATGCCTCAGGGCTTTGGACCATGTACCTCAGGCCTCTGGCCTTGGTGTACTTTGGTCACTCTATTATTGCTCCACTATCTATTCTTAGTTAGATCCCACCATGATAAAGAAAATACGAAAATAATAATAAATATATTTTGTACTACCTCATGCTTAGTCCCAGATGGATAACAAATGATTTGGACTATTTACTAGATTTATATATCAAGGATAAAAATCCATAGCAGCTTGGACACTGCTAGAACATGCTCACTGGCCCTTTGATGCCCACTATGTAGACCAAGGATAGATTGTGGATTGAATTACTCATGTGATTACCCTGCACAACCACCAAATCAGTGTGCTTATGGAAGCACCAAACCTTTAGAAGGGAAAGCAAACAAAATAAATTATTACAGCATGGAAATTGTTGCACTGTTAGATCCCTGTTCCACCTCAGATCTCAGCATACTTCAGGACTTTGGACCACATACCCTGGGCCTCCAGCCTTGGCATACTTTGGTCACACTCAGACATACACATACACTATTGCTATATACCTGCTATCACTCTTCCCTATTCTTAGTACATCTCACCCTGCCCATATCATGTGACCTCTCAGTCACCCACTTACTGATCCTCACATTACTCTCCAGTATACTCTAGTATATACAGTAAGCCCATTCTACACATATATGTTAGTTGAGTTCTGATATCAACAAAGTATCCCCCCCTAGGTTACATGCTCTCCTCCATAAATAGATCTGTAGCCCTAGGCATTTGGGCCTCCCATCTGAAATACAGGGACAGATAGCTGCATGGGCACAACATTATAAGTTAAAGCCAAGTCCCTCAAACCTGCCCTGTCTTGGCCTTTGGCTGAGTATCTTGGTACTGCCTGCCCACTCCCTCTTGGCATCTTAACAGTATATCAGAACTCCTATGTTTGGCTGTTACATTATGCCTCCAGCAACCATGTCTTTAGCATGCAATGCTAGCAGACTAACTCTGACCATCCAGTCTTGCAGAGCAAGGACAGAATCCATCCCACCCTAATAAAACCTCCCATTCCATAACTGTTAATTCTACCAACTTGCATTGTTGCTTTAGCACAATGACCAGGCTCTCTACCAAAGGGTGTACATCATGCTCCCAAAGCAATACTACCATCAAACAGACAAAGCGATATAGATGAAATAGACTGTGTCTTCAGACCATATTTATAAACAAAAGTGGAGTCAATGAAACAATGGGTGGAACCAGAATCTACTAGAGCTTTGAAGGATACATGAGGGATAAGGTCAGAACATAAACTAACTACAAGAGACATATAATTTGAAAAAGTGGAAGCATTGAGTCTTACCTCCCTTTGCATGCAACCCAAGTCAACACAACCCTCAGAATGCATGGAGGATGAAGGGTTGCTGACTATTTGTTCACCTTGGGGGCCTGGGCCTAACTTTTGGCTTTACCTTTGGAGGCCTTCCCATCAGAAGTCTTAGTGGCTCATCCTCTTGTTGTTAGATCCCTGAGATCTGCCACCAAGGCTCCAAACTCCAAAGTAACTATTATATTCTGTTTTAGTTCTTGTTATATGCCTCTTAAAGTATAATCCCCATTTAAAACCCAAAGTAGAATACTGTATATAGATAGAGACTGCTACTATATAGGATTGTTCATAACGGCTTGATGCATAAATATGAAATCTCATTATATGATTCTGCCATAATAGATATCAATCTAGATCCAAAATTGAAAAAGGATATATTACAGTGCTAAAACCATCAAATACATAAAATACAAGTGATAACAACCCTTTGCAACTTGCTATCATGTTGCTATCAAACAAGACAATCCCAAAAGGTATGTAAAAAAAGTATGTGCAAGATGGACAGCCTACCTGAACTCCAATGGTGATTATAGACATATTGGCAGATAACACCATATATACTATAACTGAAGATGATGTATTTGATATTATCACCATTGGACCACACATCCCCCCACCTCAAGAGAAAAAAACTATCACTGTTTATAAAAAATGTCAGTCTATATTCTATAAATCAATGGAATTCATACTTAAATGACATGATGCTCAGCTGCATACAAGCTAAAAAAAATTAGCAAAAGACATATGAAAAAGAGTCAAGTCTATCTTGTGATTATAGACAATAGTCAATAGAGAATACTAGATAGCAACAGTGTGGCAATGATATGAATCCCCATTAATACACTTGAAACAAAATGAATATAAATTAGAGTTTGATATAAGATATAAGGTAGGTTGACAATGCAACATATCTTTACAATAGGAGATAGGGTGTCATATACAGATGCAAGGACTCAAATGGAAGTAGTGGGCACTGTTAAATCAGTAGATGGACATAATATAGTAACTATTATACATGAGCAAACCAAGGAGATATTCCTACCTTTAGATGCACTAAGTCAAGTAGAAAACACTGCCCAGACCAACCCTGTTTCTCAATGAGGCAAACATTGGTAGTTGTTTGTTAGATCCCTGAGATCTAACACCGAAGCTCCGAACCTTCGGATCTCCGAACTCCGAAGTAACTATTATGTTCCGTTTTAGTTCTTGTTGTATACCTCTTAAAGTATAATCCTCATTCACGACCCAAAGTAGAATACTTGTACCTTCCTCGATCCGAACCTCCGACCCTATTCCGAACTCCGCTTGTTATACGCCTCTTATATCTTTCTTGTTCTACGTTCTTAGGATACAATTAGGATACGAGGTATTAATAGTCCTCCAATCTTGTATCTAGTTCTTTAGTTCGAATATCGACTTATTTCCCCGTTACCACCTCCAGTCTTCTCGCATTCCTCTCTATAGTTAGATACTATTACTTAATACCTCCGAGTCCGAGCCTCTAGTCAGCCTCCGAACCTCCGAACCTCCGAACTCCGAAATCAGGGATCAAACGATAGTGGGTGGCGCAACCCATAAGTTGAAGCCAAGTCCCTACCCCCCTCGCATACCTTCGAAGTCCGACCTCCGAGTCTCCGACCTCCGAAGTTCCGGGTAACGTCCGCGAACTTAACATTGTTAGTGTATAAATTCCAGTGAAAAGAATAAGTTTTCAGAACTCAGCTTGGTAAGGGAATTAAGCTTTTAAAAGCTCTGTCCTAGAACCATATATAAGATGAAGAGAGAAAATGTATGATATGTTTATAGAATGGATATATATAATTCTTTTTTTGTCTCTTCCAAGTGGTGGCTCTGCCATATACACTCCTGTCTCATAGGCATATATTTAGGATTCCCATGTATATGTATCTCCAGCTAATCTATCTATACTTTATAGAATATATAATATTAGTTGCAGTTGTCACAATTTATCAAGCATCCTTAACCCTAACCCTACTATTCCTTCTCACAGCTGCTGTCTTCCCTGGGGAAAGATGTATAACCTATTGTCTAACCATCATTGGTTATACATCTTGATACTATAAATCTATATTATTTTAAAAATACCTTCTCATTAGCTCTATCAAACATATATAATAATACTTTAGATTAAACATACTTACTTCTATATTATGTTATTATATATTCCATATCTTCCTGTATATAATTTTAAGATACAGACAACCAAAATATTATGGTGGTCCATTTGCACAAAAATGCAGCACACATGCCCTAACAGTTTCACATGCCATGAATTAGTTTGAGCATTACTGTATGGTGGTTGGTTCGCACAACAATTATAATGTGCAGACTGAAGTGAAAAAAATACCTGTTGGCACAGGCTTGTGTGAAAGTGTGTGATTTCACAAAATATGTTATACATGCATGCATGCATGGTAATGCTTGAGTGGAGTCTGAGGGCTGTCACATGACCATACCCTCTTATAAACAGTGATTCACTGTCTCAGGACACATAAAAATATAGATTTTTCTCACTAATATTGTTGTGATAAAGATAAAATGAAAATCATCATAAAAACATTTCTATTATTTCGCTCCCAGTCCTAGAAGACTAAAACAGAATTTAGACGAATTATTTGGATTTTATCTACAGGATAAAAAGTTTATAACATTTTAGAAAATGTTGGACTGTTCACCGGCCCTTTAATGCCCACTACGTCACCAGATCAAGACCGGATCGTGGACCGGATCACACCCCGCATGACGACTAGATCGGCTCACTTACATAAGTGCCAAACCTTCGGTGGAATAAGAAGAACAAATATATTGTTACAGCATGGAGATTGCTGCATGGGGCCTTAGAAACCCATGGGGTTTGGAAAGGGTGATATATTAAATATACTCACTCAATCAAATGTTTACGAAACAGGTCTAGAAAATAATAATTGGTA
The DNA here is from genome assembly GCA_003316465.1 of Ramaria cf. rubripermanens. Lineage (NCBI taxonomy): Eukaryota > Fungi > Basidiomycota > Agaricomycetes > Gomphales > Gomphaceae > Ramaria > Ramaria cf. rubripermanens. Next base: position 5,257 of record QFFB01007335.1, read on the forward strand.
TTAGAGGTTTTTCACAAGCTTATTTTGTTTTATTTTCCCCTATCTTTTTACTCATCAATTGTCATCGCCATTAATTAGAAGGACTCCATTCCTAACATCCTAGGTAGTATCCCTATCCATCTGACGTTTCAACATGAGCAGGGGAATATTTGCTCCACCCTGACTCCATCCATCCATCCCTGTAATTCATTTCTGCCTCATCTGTTATTTCCCTTCAGAGATATTTTTAGAATAGTTCTAGTATAAATACTCCAATAGTTCATAGATGAAAATAGTGCCAAAATATCACCCAGAACTTTTATCTTGCACAAATCCATATATTTACTTGTTAAATCCACCAAGAGAATATTTCCTGACCTCTACTCGCTGTTTCTGGCAGCCTTAAAACATCACAGAAATCATATAGTTATTACTACAGTTCTAAGCCCTTGAAACCGAACACTTTTCCACCCAGAACTGCCCAAACAATGAATATTTCTGTCTTCTGACATCACTAAGCTGAACTCCCAGTTTGTCCCCAAGGCCGAGTGTTACCGTGCACCACGTGACCTCCTGTGTCATCAACACGCACACCCCATCTGGTGCCATGTCGACAACATAAGAAAATATCATCTTTATTAAAGTATTATTTTATATTGATTTTATTATAAAAAAATAGATAATAAGTATTGTGCAGGAGCTTAGGCTTATGCATGTTCAGTTGGCACAATGGTCCATGCATGGTCAAATGTATCTATAAATTGCACTTACTTCGATCTTTGCTCCATAATGAATATCCCTTGGAAAGGCCCCACACCCATTTCTGTATATTATTACTGATGGGTGTGGGTCCTTTATGTTGTAAAGTCTAGATGATATAGTATTTTTCTCATAATTTTTAGTAATTTTCTCAGTCCTCCAGCTAATGATCTGTCTCCTATCACATCCCTGTGACATCTTGTGACTCACCATCATTAGCAACACACCAGCCTTCTATTCCAGCATTCCATGACTTTCCTTTGGTATTCTACCCCTATATCATTTATGTATAAGTAGCTATAGTTATAATAAACTATCAGTAAAAAGTGTGTTTGCTCGCATAGGTTGAGCCTGTTGTCTGAGGTAACAGCTGTTCTCACAAGATTTCCTTTTTGCATGTTGTGCAGCATTTCCGACACTCTTCCCATATATTATAATACTTTACAAAGGGCGGAAGAGGGTAAAGCCATAGTAGAATTTAGGATAATATAATCTTGTTGACATCCCTGGATTGAAAGCAATGATCTGCATTGCATTTATATAGTTTGTATAGGCATGAAACTGGTAACAAAGTTGTTGTGTACAATACTTGTATTCTTGCATGATAAAAATCAGTCCTCTTTTATGATATAATGAATATAAAATAATTGCTCAATATATTGGGGGTTCTATGCCTCGTTGACATGGCACCAAATAGGGTGTGCATGTCAATGACACAGTAGGGCATGTGATACAGAATATCAACACTTGGCCTCAGGGATAAGCCAGGGATTTGGCTCAGTAATGCCAGTAATGAAAATATATGTTGCTTGGGCAAACCTGGGTCAAAAGATGTTTGGTTTCAAGAGCCTAGGACTGTAATAGCTAGATGAATTCTATGATACTTTGAAGCTGCCAGAAACAGCAAGTAAAGGTCTAGAAATAATTCCTTAGTGTTTTTAATAGGTATATATTTGGATAGATGCAAGATATAAGTTGTGGCTGATATTTTGTCTCTGGTTTAGACTAGGAACTATAGGAGTATTTATACTAAAATTATTGTAAAAATATCTTTGAAGGAGAACAATAGGGGAGGCAGAAATGGGTTGCAGGAATGGATGCATGTAGGCAGGGTGGAGCAAATATTCCCCTGCTCATGATAAAACATTGGATGGATAGAGATACTGCCTAGGATGTTGGGGGTGGAGTTCTTCTACTGAATGAGGATGACAATTAATGAATAGAAGGATAGGAGAAAATAAAATGAATAAACTTGTGAAAAACCTCTAATAATTACTATCTTCCTCACCTGTCTCATAAGCATTTAATTGAGTGAGTATATGTAATCCACCACTCCCTTCTAGTTCCATGGGTTCCAATGACCCCATGCAGCAATTTCCATGCTGCAGCAATATTTTCTATTTGCTTGCTCCACTGAAGGTTTGGCACTTATATAAACACACTGATTTGGTGGTTGTGCAGGGTAATCACATGGATGATCTGATCCATGATCAGGTCTTGATCCTGTGACATAGTGGGCATCAAAGGACCAGTGAGTGTGGTCCAACAGTATCTAAACTGCTATGGGTTTTTATCCTCTAGATAGAAATCAAATAATTCATCCAAATATTGCATTAGCCTTCTGGGACTAAGAATGATTTGATAGAAATATATTTATGATTTATTTTCTGTTATGAATTCATGGTTATCTGTCTTTTGTTATCTTTTGTCACACTCATGTCACCTAGATATTGCCGGTGACATGATCCGGCATTTCAGGGGCTTCAGCCCCTCTCCAACATTGTATAAGTAGTTAGAATATTAGCTACAACAATTTCATACGGTTTTAGCCCGTCCCTCATGATGAGGCTGGTTATGCACTCAAGTTAATGCGCATTGAGTTTCTCTGTCTCTGAGCCTTCTATTCCCTCTTCTTATATTTTAACATTTTCATATCTTCTTTCTCACAACACCCTCAGCTAGCTACACATGCAAGTCCACCTGGTGGTGCATCCATTCATATTTCATCCAATGAATATAAAATTCTTATGAATATAGGATTATTTGTCTTTTGTTGCTTTTTGTCATCATGCTCATGTCACCTAGATGTCACTGGTGACATGATCCAGTATTTCAGGGGCTTCATCCCCTTTCTGACATTGTATAAGTAGTTAGAAGACTAGCTATAACAAATTATATGGTTTTAGCCTGTCCCTCATGATGAGGCCAATTATGCACTTGAGTTAATGTGCATTGAGTCTTTCCTGTCTTCAAGTCTTCTATTTCCCTCTTCTTACATTTTATCAAAAATCTCATCTGAACTTTGTGACCCTGCAAACAGTGTGGTTGTATTACACTTAGACATTCACCGCTTGCACCATAGACAATCCACACACTCATGGTAATCAAAAACAAGCTGTGTGTCACTCAGGACACCAATGACAGTTGTTTGAATGGTAGAATAGATAAAGTAATGTATAATCATCCTTGCCATTTTGAAGATACCATATATACTGTATATGACCGTTTTCCGGCCGTACCGTAACCGTAGGAGCCTCAAAATCGTACGGTGACGGGTGGCTGACGGTGACGGGACGAAACCGTCAGTAGACCGTCGTCTTACGGGTTACAGTGCGGTGCCCATCCCTATGACCAAGCTCGTTGTTAGACCATCAGAGCCGGACCGGGTCCTTGCAGCTAGGCGCCCGCAGTTATGCCGAGCTTATGTATAAAGAGAGTTGTAAGCGCTGGGCGCTTGTGGTGCACTCAAACTACTTAAGAATATATGTCCTGCCTCGTTAATGAATGATAGTAGGTCTCGTGTGCAGATGCCTGGCCAGTTTAGTGGCTGGTGACGCGGTTCTAAACCTATCGCCCTAGATGTTTGCATCTATGGATCGGCGTCTCGCTGCGTGGGGATCCCGCCGCTGGTCCTCCAACGGCGGTTGAAACTCCCCGCATCACCGGCATCTGCGATCCGCGGGTAGTATAAAGCAGTGGGACACAGGGGGTATTTGGGGCAAGGCAGGGGGGGGGCAGGGATCCTGAGTCGCCTCGTGTGATCCGGGAAGGCGAACAGATAGGAATAGATGTAGGCTTATTTTGATGAAAGATAAGCGCGAATGGTTCTTGCAAGCGATGGGAGACCATCGATGATGCGACAATGATATAAGACCGGGGCTCTACGACTGTGATACTTATTCCACCATCCTACAGACTACATCGTGGCCAGTATTGCTTGGTCATTTATTTTCCATATGGCTGGCCCGAATTTCAAAGCTCCCAATCTATTTGACATACCAATCCCGGACCTCTTCACCCTCGCTGCAAAAGCCAACCCCAATCGTGACCTTGTACAAGTCATACAGGAGCACGCAGATGCGCCTATCGACGCCATTCGATACACCTGGGGACAGGCTATGCAGCATGCCCAGAATGCGGCGGTCGACATCAGAGCGCAGTGGGCGACTTGCCTCAATGACGCAGGTGCAAAGCAAAGAGCCTCACAGCCTAGACAACCCGGTTCAACGCCCATAGTTGTCGCAATTCTTGCTAATACTAGCGGATATGAGTTGTATATCAATATCTTAGCTTGCATGTTGAATCGGTGGACCGTGAGTATGTTACCTACAAGTAGAGTGTTATTCTGATGGTTTTTCACTGACAGGTGCTGCTTGTCTCGCCCAAAAACAGTCCAGCCGCGATAGAGCACCTGATTGTAACATCCGCCTCATCTCTCTTTATCGTAGATGCCCCCAACATGGCCATCGGGCGCAAAATGGAACGGAATATATCTTGTCTCAGCGCCGTACAAACGACCACTCTCGATGCGCTAGGGGGTGATGTTTGTTCATCTTCTCTCTGCCCCCTCTCCCCTGACCAGCTCAGGGCGGAGATGGATTCACCCGCCATTCTCTTGCATACGTCTGGATCTACCGGTCTGTGACTCAACGGTCTCTTCCTTTTCCAAACTCTAGCTCAGCTACATTCAGGTCATCCTAAGATAGTCACTTGGACACACAATTTCATGCTAGGTCCTGTTAGGGTTCATCGGAAATTGGGACAGCATTTAGTCGGACTTCCATTCTACTGCGTTGCACCACTCAGCCACGCTCTAACGATATTCACTTGCCTTCAGAATGTTCTAGCTGATGGATACCTTCTCACCTTCGTCGCCTCTCCTGCTCCGAAACCTCCCTCTGCCCAGGCTCTTCTCCGACACCTTCCTTTCATCAAGAGCGGTGTCATCTGTCTTCCACCTTCAATACTTGAGGAATTGCATGGCTTAGGCCCTGTAGCTGTCAAGGCGGCAGCAGAATGCCTGAGTTACGCGGTGTATGGAGGGGCCCCGCTGAAAAAGGAAATCGGCGACTCGTTAGTTGCGGCTGGGTTGAAAGTCCGTAATGGATACGGGGCGTACGTACTTGACGATAGGCACACGCCTATGCATTCTCACCAGCCAGTAACAGGACAGAAACCAGTTCGATATCTAAGTTTATTCCGCGGGAACACTATAGAAATTGGGAATATGTCGAATTCAGCGACTTATATGACATTATATGGCTTCCTGTTGACGGCCACGGAAATCTGAGACATTTGCTGCTCGCGGTCAGTCGTTTGTTCTCATTTGACCCCATCAATAGCTTAAACGCCCCATAGCCTAGCTCCGTAGGTTGTCCTGCCGTGATTAACCATGAAAATCCCAAGGGATACGCTACAAATGATCTATGGGAGCCTCATCCGAGTGTCCCAAATATGTGGAAATTTCATTCTCGTATGGGTAATGTCGTGCGTGGCCATTTTTTTTCCACTGTGGCTGCATTTGAAGAACTTACAAGGACTTCAGACTGTGCTTGGTAATGGTGAAAAGACGGACAATAAGCAAATAGGCACGTATGCCGTCTCCACAGGGACTGTATTTGACCGTTGTGGTGTGACGTATAGAGGAGCTTCTCCTGAAAAACAAACGAATTCTTTACGTCCAAGTATTCGGTGCAGGTCGCCCTATGAATGGCATTGTTTTGCAGCCAAGAGACAGCTCTATATCCGCCTCAGACTTTCTTTCGCAGATCCAACCCACCATCGAGCATGCTAACAGCATCATTCCCAAGCATTCGCGGCTCGTACGTGAACTGATCATCGTCGCCCCTTCAGACAAGCCGTTTGCGATAACCGATAAATCGACTGTCAGGAAGAAGGAGACTCTCGACAGATTCCATGTAGAGATTGAAGCTGCGTATAAAGTTCTGGAGGAGGGGGAAGCAGGTGAAGACTGGGAATTTGAAGGCAGCGTGTCTGATGAGAAGGATCTGAAGAGGTTTGTGCGAAGCGCGATCCATCAAGTACTCGGAGAAGATGTCGCTGACGATGAGGATTTGTTTGAGCATGGTAATATTGACCTGACAAGCGTTTTATAAACAATCTCACCGTCGTTGGCAGGTTTCGACTCATTACTGTCTCTACGGCTTCGTTCGGCCCTGCTGTCGGTAACCAGGAAGGCAGTGACCAGTACAAAGCCTACACCAAGGAACATCGTCTATACCAATCCAAGCGTGAATGCGCTCACAGTCTACCTCCTCTCGCGATCTGTCCCCGAAGCCGTTGATGTTTTAGGTGCCACGTCAGAACGTATTCGGCGTACAATCGCGAAATATTCAACCAATTTTTCCCCCCACCAACCTGGCTCCAAATCGGTTGATGGCAAAGTGATCGCACTGACTGGCTCGACCGGGAGCGCGGGTAGTTCTATTCTGGCGTTACTCCTGGATAGAAGCGACGTGACGAGGATTTATTTATTGAATCGCAAGGGGAGCGAACGCCAAGAGATTCGGCAGGCGAAAGGATTCAAGGAACGAGGACTGAATCCCGATGTACTGGAGGAGAAGAAAGGGAGTATAATCTATATGGACATTGACCTCGCTAGATCTGACCTTGGGCTTGCGGGTGCGGATTACACAGATGTGAGCTTCCAACCATTACTCGCAGAAAAATATGAACGTGTGTTCGCCACTGGCAGCTGCGGGATAACATAACGCATATTATCCATGCCGCTTGGCACCTTAATTTCAACCTCATCCTTGAAA
>QFFB01007340.1:0-13555 GCA_003316465.1 Ramaria cf. rubripermanens
AGGTTCATCGAATGGAGGTTGACCAATGCGGGCCATGCTTCTAGTAACAGCTCGGGGAGGCATAAACGATAAGGGTAATGAGTTCGAATATACTGTTAAGTTCACGGACGTTACCTGGAACTTCGGAGGTCGGAGATTAGGAGGTCGGACTTCGAAGGTATGCGAGGGGGGTAGGGACTTGGCTTCAACTTATGGGTTGCGCCACCCACTATCGTTTGATCCCTAATTTCGGAGATCGGAAGTTCGGAGGTTCGGAGATTGACTAGAGGCTCAGACTCGGAGGTATCAAATAATAGTATCTAAATATAGAGAGGAATGCGAGAAGACTGGAGGTGGTAATGAGGAATTAAGTCGATATTCGAACTAAAGAACTGGATACAAGTTTGGAGGACTATTAATACCTCGTAAGCTAATTGTATCCTAAGAACGTATAACAAGAAAGATATAAGAGGCGTATAACAAGCGGAGTTCGGAATAGGGTCAGAGGTTCGGATCGAGGGAGGCACAAGTATTCTACTTTGGGTCATGAATGAGGATTATACTTTAAGAGGTCAACAACAAGAACTGAAACGGAACATAATAGTTACTTTGGAGTTTGGGGGTCCGAAGGTTCGGAGATTCAGTGTTAGATCTCAGGGATCTAACATGGAGTTATGATGCCCAAAGTATATAGTTGTTAGCTAGCAGGCAAAGGGATCCTCAGAGTTTTCTCTTAGGATTTCCTCTTCACCAGGTATGCCCTTGCATTGTATCTAGTTGTATATGACTTAGGATTTCCCCTTTGCCAGTGTGCGACTTGAGTGTAGAGCAGCTGCTTGGGTTGCCCTCACAGAAAAAAACTCTCTCCCTAGAGAACTGGTTGCAAAGTTGCCCGACTTTGGATTTAATTAGCTTCAAAAGTGGTGATTGTCACAACCCTGTCATGAACCAGTTTATTCCACTATAATGCTAAGCACCTAAGTGGAACCATTTCCTCAATTGTCTCATCAGACGACCAACATCTTTTCATACTCTGAGCTGAGCCATCATCTCCATCATCAACTATGTTCTTCACTGCTACCATCACTCGTGCATCCACCCCATCACTCCCCATGCAGATGCCACCAATCATTCGGGTTCCATCACCTGCCCACATTAGGTGACAATCTAGCACAGGTACCATGGACTGTGAAAGCATTAATCCCCATGAACTCTTCTTCAATCCTAACTCAGGACAAGTTGAGTTACTGGTGCATCACATTCCCCATGAACATGAAGACAAGCATAGCGTGGTGATTGAGATATTGAAAAGTGGTGTCAGCTCCCTGTATGATCCTTACCATTTCAACTATTCCATTTATCCCCTTTGACCACTCAATTCTACACCACCTCCTTCGATCAGATCAGCAGATCAAGCATTGCCTCAGAGGCTGTACACTTGGAGCATGCAAGTGTGGTTACAGATTGTTGGTTGGTTCAGGGGTTAAGTGACACATTCTGACACATTCTGACTCTCTCAAGTAGTTAAATAGTGAGCTTGCTTCATGTATTTCGCTAGTTTGGTTATCATATATGTTACACTATCTCCTGTGCCCTTAAACACTTGAGGATACCTTCCTCACCTCAACTCTCTTCTCTCAATGCTTTTCTTTGAGGCTTGTCTACTTCAGACTTGTCCCATCTCTACTCTTTATCTATTATCTTCTGTGACCAACAAAGACAGGCACCCTTTTTAGTACAGGGTCTTTCAACATTGGGAGCTAATACCCAGTGTGCATGGTTCTGACAAACCCCTTCTTCTACCCTACTCCTTGCATTGCCCACCATGTCCTTGCCATCACTTGAAGAGTTTACAGAACATCTAGGAGCAATAGGACAAGAGTTGGTGAGAGAGAGGCAGGAAAAGCAAATCTAGAGAGAAGATTGGAGTCCCTGACAACCATGACAGAGGGTATGATAGCAGCTCTACCTGTTGGGGATATAGGAGGCACCCACACACCCCCAACCTGTCTGGTGAAACCAGTGAAGCCCTCTTTTAGATCCCTGAGATCTAACACCAAGGCTCCAAACCTTCAGACCTCCAAACTCTGAAGTAACTATTATGTTCCATTTTAGTTCTTGTTGTTCGCCTCTTAAAGTATAATCCTCATTCATGATGTAAGAAGGCTTTCTGTTGCGGATGTGAAGCAAACCTAATGAGAGGTGTGCAAGAGCAGGTTCTCTAGTTCTTTGTAAGCTAGATACAAGCCTATATATGAACCATTGTGGGTGCTTGTGTATGCTAAAAATAAGAACTCACCATGTAGGGAGTGGCACTCCCTTACAATGACCCAAAGTAGAATACTTGTACCTTGCTTGATCTGAACCTCCCACCCTATTCCAAACTCTGATTATTATTTGACTCTTATATCCTTCTTGTTCTACATTTATGTCTTTCTTGTTACACATTCTTAGGATACAATTAGGATACAAGGTATTAATAGTCCTCCAATCTTGCATCCATTCTTTAGTTCAAATATTAACTTATTTCCCCATTACCAACCTCCAGTCCTTCTTGCATCACTATCTCCATAGTTAGATACTATTAGTAATACCTCCAAGCCCAAACCTCCAGGCAACCCCCAATACTCCAATCTCCAAAATTAGGGACCAAACAATAGTAGGTGGTGCAACCCATAAGTTGAAGCCAACTCCCTACCCCCCTTGTATTACTTCGAAGTCCAACCTCCAAACCTCCAATCTCCAAAGTTCCAGGTAATGTCCATGAACTTAACACCCCCTCACATTTCTTCAAAGTCTGATCTCCAAGCATCCAACCTCTGAAGTTCTGGGTAACATCTGTGAACTTAACAAACTCATGCACCCTGTATCTGGGGCTCTGGACAAGTGAGTTCTGTGATGATCAGGCCTGAATCCTGTGGACCTTGTCCTTAATGGAGACAGGAAGAGCTGCAACATTTTCCATGTGGGTGTTTGCACACATGGCAAAGACTGGCAAAGTTTGCTTCAAGGACTGGAAAGAGTTGAGGAGGCATTTCAGTATCAGTTCTTTCCCCTGCACAAACACACCAATGCTATGAATCACTTGGAGTCACATCAGTACCACCAGGGCAAGCATTCAATCAATGAGTACATTGATGAATTCGAAGCGCTCATTGAAAAGGCTGAATACATGGATGGGCAAGCAATTGTCATGAAATTTTTCCAAGGCCTTGACCCTTCAATCCAGACTCACATTGCCCTGATGCTGGAGGGACATCCCAAGGATGACGCACCTTCAGAATGGTACATGGCTGTGAGAGTGGTTGCCTTGACATGTGCAGTGAATGAAGCATTCCAAGCACTGAGGACCACTGCGACAGTAGCACCTTCAAATTTTGCAGGAGTTTGCAGGCCCAGTGAACTTCCAAACAGGTTTGTGCCCTCACCTCCAGTATGGCCAGCATTTGCACCCACAGCACCAGCACCAGGTCCATCCTCAGGACCTGCTCCCATGGATGTAGATGCAGTGAAGAGATGGTTTGCCCAACCACTGATGTGTTGACACTGTGGCAAGGTTGGACACTTTGCATGGGAGTGTCCTCATGCCTATGATGTTTGCTACATGACCTCTGATGAACGTGAAGAGAGTTCCTAGAGCATCTACTCACAGTGGAGAATGTGCCAAAGGTGGATGAGGTGGATGAACTGGATCAGATGGAGAAGGAGATGCCAGAGGATTCTGCATCATGCAGCAAGTGAAGGATGTGCCCTTGCTGCCCCTGCCAAATCAATTTGCTGTTTTGTCAATAACCCCAGAGAATGAAGATACTGTTTGTGTGTCCAAAACTGGGACTGAATCAGCAAATAGACAAGACACATCCTCCAAAGGATCTCCAAAGTTGTCCTCAACAAGAATGAAGCATCGGGAGCAAGGACTACCCAAGGCCTATGTTGTTGCTGCAAACCCCTCTCCAAATTCACTCAACCTTAAGGTGGAGGCTCAGACCACTGATATGGCTGAAGTGAAAGGGGTGACTGCCCTGCTGGACAGTGGTGCTGCTGGACTGTTCATTGATGGTGACTTTGTGACTGCACAGAAGCTGACAACATGTTCACTGACATGCCCAGCCCTGATGTACAATGTTGATGGGACCTTGAATAAGGCTGGCTCAATTTGCAGGGTGGTAGACCTCATCCTATGTTTTCAAAACCATTTGGAATGTATAGTTTTTACTGTCACCAACCTGGGAAAGCACAAGATGATCTTGGGTTACCCATGGCTCTGTGACCACAACCCTGAGGTGAAGTGGCAAACACAGGAGGTGGTGCTAACCAGTTTTAAGATTTGTGTGTTTTTACTTTTTGATACAGAGAAAAAGAGCTTAGAATGATTTTATTTCTTTTGTTGTAAATGCAGCGCTAGGCATGACGTGCATGTTGATTGATCAGAAGTGACATAACATGTAGATTGATGATGATTTTGATGATGTACTGATAACTCAGCTCAGGGGTTTCAGCATTTTAAGGTGGGTTGTTGGTCAAACAAAGAGAATCTTGAGGTGTGGTGGTAAATCAAAGGAATAAGTAACTAGTCTAATGTAACCAGTTTATGAGTTGTAGCAATTGTTAGAGAAAATGATAAGGAATTTTGAAAAGCAAGTCTGAATGCCTTGAGCTTTTATGTGTATCAAAAAAGATATGATTTTGGCATCATACAGTAATATTATGGTACTTATACAAGAAGAATCATGGGTGGTTTTGGGACTGCTAACAATAGAGACGGGATCTTGGAATATTGGTAACTAAGGGGATGGAAATATTATACTATCTGTGGAGCAAATAGTGCTGGATTTTGTTTGGATAGTAAAATAAAATCTGGAAAATAATTAGTTGTCAGGGAGAAGAAAATAGTGAATGGGGGGGTTGGAAATATAATGTTCGATGACAAGTAAGAAAATATAGCCAAGAGAAATGTTTGTTCCTTTGACATAACAATGTAAAAGCCACGCCTTCCATTTGCTATTCTATAAGCAATCCGATACATGTGGAATGTTTGATATGTTCCTTGATTCAAATCCTGTGATTCTATTACCTTCTATAGTCATAACATTCCTTTTCGTTCTAGTTTTATTATCCCAGCAGTTCAGGCACTTGCTTGCCATGTAACTGGGCCAATTGATCATCAGTAACGTGTGCAGGTGTCATGATCTGGTTCCTTGCAGATCTCTGGTGACCCCATTTGGTAACTCACCCCATTCTGAGCTCATACCCCGAGCTCGACCTTATCTGAGCCCATCCCAAAGTAGTCTGAGCCTGAGCCCGACCCCCATTTACTATAGCCCTCTTCCCTGAACCCCGTTCTTATCCATCCCCGAGCTTCATTATGATCCCCTTAGTTAATTTGGTCCAACCCTGTTTCTCTGTTATCTGTACATAAGTCTCACTCTGTATGTACCTCACTCTTCAGTCAGAAATCAACTTAGATACTCTTGAATCCTTTACTAGTTTCTCACCCCATTCTCTCTTAGTCCTTCCGCTCCTCTTGTCCAACCTCACTCTGAATCAAGAGCACGTGTGATAGTGGATGGCGCAGCACATAAGCTGAAGCCGAGCCCTTACTTATCACCCTCAGCCCAAGCTTGGAGCAAGCTTGCTCCAAGGTCCCACATGTAGACCCCAGTCTTAACAGCAGGGTAATCACATGCATCACCCACCTTGCCCATACTCGTGATATCATAGTGTGTCTATGACTTGCGCATGAGGGCCAAGACAACAGAGGATGATGTCTCATAGTTTTATCCTTGAATTTAATAAGCAGAATTCTTTCAAAATATTACTGCCAGCTTTTTATGGCTGAGAGAAAAGATGAAAAGGTAAAAACATGACTTCACAATATTTTTACAATATTTTATCACAACAAATATAAAACATAAGTTGACACTGACATAGAAGCAAGATGTTTGCTGGTCATCCCACATAAAGTGACGGTGATGTAGGGACATCTCAAGACAACACACATCTATTATTGGATGTGAGGTGTCTATGTGACATATATATGTGGGGTAGATTGATTGGCATTGGACCTGATCTCTGATGTCATCACAGGCTCGGTCGTGCATACATGCAGCTTCAGTGATGGGTGTCGAGTGGGATAGGAGTGTTAAGGTGCATACTGATGGGTGGTACTGAGATACTCAGCCAAAGGCCAAGAGAGGCCAGGTCGGAGGGGCTTGGCTTCAACTTATTAGTGTTGCACCCATGTGGCTGTCTGTCCCTGTATTTTGGACCAGGGGCCCAAGGGCTGTTTCACAGAGTAGAGCATAGGCTTAGGGGGAATACTTTGTTGATATCAGAACTGAGTAACATACATGTGGAGAATGAACTTATATACTAGTGTGAGGGTATGGGGATTGGGGAGAGGGTGACCGAGGGGTCACATGATACAGGCAGGGTAGAATGTACTAATAATAAATGAGTAAGTATAACCGGGGCAAGTGTGGCCAAAGCAAGCCGAGGCTGGAGGCCTGAGGTATGTGGTCTGAAGTCCTGAGGTATGCTGAGATCCGAGGTGAATGGGGATCTAACAGTACCTCCCTCTTGTGGCTGAACCCATTGTCATGATTGCTATTTTCCACACCCTGAGTTCAGCGAATTACCTAGATCTCCCCAGTGTCCTTCCATCATGCTGATATTGGCAAGACCTCCACAGTCAATCTCACTCCTATTCACTGGTTGCCGAACATGATATTTGCCATGATGCTCTGACATTTCACCCTCATTTCGCATCATTCACATCCCCCTTGCAGTATGCAGGGTCACCAAGTACAACCAGAAGTCCAGTCTAACTGATGGGTTTCACTCACAGACCCCATCAGTCACCATGCTCCATGAAGGTGATTTGACCCTGACTCCATGTCCTAATACATGCTATTCTCCCACAAAGTTCTAAGCCCCTCTCTATCTGTTCCCCCCTGCATTGGCTTTTACTATAAGTACTGCTAGTTCCACCTGTATAGTTCTCTAGTTTGATTATCATACATCTACCTCGTTACTTGACTCCTCACTAGTGGGAAAGACCTTAGTACAACAACCTACTCCCTCATCAGTAGTTGTGCCTAATGGTGAGCTTGAACCTTTGATCTTATTCGCTACACCCCTTTAGGGGCATCACCAAGACCACTATTCGCAGCACTTTGCAGAGGTGTTTGGATCAGTGAAAGGAACACCTGAACTGGGGTGACCTTTCCTTGAGGACGTGTGCCATTCATTGTGTACTACTCATGGGTTATTTGCTACGACTGTAGGCCCATGTTGGAATTACACTGATGTTATATCTTTACTCCAAAATTCAATCTTGACACCCATGAGGCCATATAGAGTCGGGGATCTTGCCTTGCGGTAATCTGGGCATATGTGCATGCAGGTTGGCTGAACACCTATTATGTAAGAAATTGGTTGGGAAAAGATTTGAAAGGAGGGGGTTGGATGGGCGGTCTGAGCAGTAATTATAGCCATGTCTACGCCATCAAATACCCACGAGGAGATCCCAGACAAGATCTCAGCTGAAGAGTTTGTACTTGAGGCCAAGTTCACAGCACGGTGAGTGAGTTTGCAAGAGTTCAGGCCAAGAACATTCGGTGGGAACATGAGTAGCAGCAGTGGCCAAAGCCAGGGAAGAGGCAGGGGCTAAGGCTGCAGCTGAGGTTCGGACGAGACAGGTGGCTAGGGAGAAAGCCGAGCAGGAGGCAGCCTGGAGGCAGCACACCCTGAAAGTGGCTGAGAAATGCTGGGCTGAGGAACTTTGGAGGGCGACTGAGGCTGCGGTGCTACGGGGGCTGTCGACACCAACCACTCCCAGGGCTGGGCCTTCGAAGGAGGCCCAATGGAATTTGGGGGTGGTGCCAAGGGGGCCGAAGAAGCCTTCACAGGTGAGTAAGGCCGACTAGTTTGGTGATTTCACTTCTGACAGATGACTAGGAGGTGGTGAAGTGCAATGCTTGTCAAAAGCATTGTGAGAATTGCATCCGAAGCGGGGGCAAGGCCTGCCAAAGGTGAAACACTCAGAAAGTGTGGTGTTCCTTTGCCATGGCTCCAAAGCATAGTCAGAGTGTTCTCAAGTCCAAGGATAATGAGTCAGAGGCTGAGTTGGAGCTGAAATGAAAATGGACACCTGGGGTTTGGCCAATACAAGGGTTGGTCTCGGTGGAGCCAAAGAGGTTGTTGCCTGACATCCAGGAAGACATCTTGTCATTCCTCCTTCGACAGCACCAGTGGCAGCTGGAGGAAGTGAAGCAATCTACGGAGTGACAGAAACTGCTGGAATCGGCAGTCAAGTTGCAATTCTACATGGCCAAAGTGTTTGGTCATTTGGTGACAGCGCTGGAGCAGCTTGTGGAGGGTCTGTTGAAGCTGGGGCCTCAGGCTAGGGCCAAGAAGCCAAGTGGACTTGGGGAGGGGTCTAGCACAGGACTGGGGACATTGGCCGGTGCAGAGGTGCGGGGTTCAGGATGCGGGGGTTCAGTGGTCAAGGGTTTGGGGTCAGGTGTGAAAATGGTGAACAACAGGAAGGAAACAGAGGAAAGGACAGAGGATCGGGAGGAAA
The DNA here is from genome assembly GCA_003316465.1 of Ramaria cf. rubripermanens. Classification (NCBI taxonomy): domain Eukaryota; kingdom Fungi; phylum Basidiomycota; class Agaricomycetes; order Gomphales; family Gomphaceae; genus Ramaria; species Ramaria cf. rubripermanens. Next base: position 8,564 of record QFFB01007340.1, read on the forward strand.
AAAAGGACAAGGCTGAGAAGGTGGATACAAAGGGGAAAGGGAAAGAAAAGGAGACTGAGAGAACTGAGGTAGAGGATGGGAAAGAGATCGAGAAAGAGACTAAGAAAGAGACTGAGAAAGATACTGAGAAAGAGACTGAGAAAGAGGTTGGGCAAACCAAGGAGGTGGACAGGAACAAGGAGGGGCAAGAAGAGGAAACAATGAAGTAGGAGGCAGGTATTTTCTTGGATGTGTATAATAAAGAATTGAACTGGTATAACTAAACACAAAATCAGTGTGACTAGGATATGAATGGGTGAAAATTTTGGGTTTTCGGAATTTTGTTTTTCGGTATCAGGAACAGAGACATATAAACTATCCATGAAAGTGACCATGATAGTAACATAAGAAAGAAATATGGATTAGGTCAAGGGGACCAAGGTCCATGTTTGGCAGGGTAAGCTCGATGAAAGTCAGTGACAATCTCGGCCACATGACCTAACTTGGTTGCGAGGATCCAAGAAGTCTCTTCATCAGTGCCTTCATAACCAGCCCAATGGACCAGGTATAAGAGGTTACAGGGTCTTCAATGGCAGTCGGTCTTAGAATCCAATATCTTGGAAATCTCATACTCAGGCTCACCATCAATTTCGACTGGTGGAGGTGGTGGCTGAATATGCTCCTTGATGGAGTTTGGAGTTGTGGGTTTGAGCATAGAGACATGGAAGACCGGGTGGACTGCATGCATGTTGTCCAGAAGCCAAAGAGTGTAAGAGTGGGAACCAGCTTGGGCAATGATCTCAAAGGGGCTGAGGTACTTCTCAGCAAGCTTCTTTAAAGGCCAAGTGGTTTGGAAGAATCACACTTTGACAAACACAGAGGATCCTATAGCAAACTCGGGGGTTGGAGCACACCGAGCATTGGCTGAAACCTGGTACCTAGACTGAGTGAGTTTAATCTCCTCTTTCAAGGCAGTATGAAGCAGGTCAAGGTCAACAGCAAAATCTCAAGCTTGGGAGGATGCGAGGTCCTGTTTGGGGTGAACCGAGAGGTTTGGGTGATAGCCTTTGTTTGCATAGAAGGGTGAGATACCCATAGTAGCACTAGGGGCATTGTTGTAAGCAAACTCTGCGAGTGGTAGCAAATCAGACCAATTGTCCTGCTGATAGTTGCAATACACTCAGATGTACTGTTCCAACATTTGGTTAACACATTCAGTTTGACTGTTGCCTTTGGGGTGGTAACCTGAGGTGAAATGCAGTGTCATGTTGAGAGCTTTACCAAGGGACCGAAAGAAGTGTGATACAAATTCAGATCTGCTATTGGAGGTGACATGCAAAGGTACTCCATGCTTAGAGAAGACATGTAGCACGAATATTTTTGTGAGGTCAGCTGAAGTGACCATGTCGTAAGTCAGAATGAAGATGCTTTGCTTGGTGAGGTGGCATACAACCACCAAAATGGCAGTGAATCCCAAGGAGGCCAGCAACTGCTCAATGAAATCAATGGAGATTGAATTCCAAGGCTGTTCAGGGATTAGGAGCTGCTTAAGAAAACCGTAAGGCCGGTGACACTGTGACTTGGATCACATACAAATGGTACACAACTTGCAAAAGTCAATAACAAAGGTCCGAAGTCCTGGCCAAGTATATTCTTGGCAAATCAGGGCTAATGTCTTGTTCTGACTGAAGTGTCCTGAGAGTACATGGTCATGTTTGTACTGTAGTACTCAGAGTTGGAGGTTGTTAGCTTTGGGAATGTAGATTCGGTCATCGAGGCATAGGAAACCATTGTCAGTTTGCATCCATCTCAGGTCGGTGTCATCACTGAGATGCTTTTTGGCCATGGGGTCAGATGTCAGGCTGGCTAATATATTGGCTTGAAGCTGTTTGGAGTCCATCAAGGTGCTCACTTGGAGTATGGGTGCGAGTAAGCAAGTGGCATGGAGTGATTCAGAGAGTTGTTGGTTGGTTAACATCGGTCATAGGTTCTGAGGATTGAATTGGACATAGTCATTACTTCCCTCTTTAGGGTAGACATCCCATCATCTAGTTAAAGCATCAGGCTTAGTGCCGAGTTTTCTGGGACAGAACCAAATAACAAGGTTGAACTGGGATAGGTATTCGGACCAACATGCTTGTCTTTGTGTCAACACCTTAGTGGTGGAAAAATACTACAAATTCTTGTGGTCAGTGACGATGTCTATCGGGGTTGCTGACCCCTCAAGATAGTGTCTCCAACACTTGAAAGCTTCAAAAATTGCCAGTAGCTCTTTGTCATGGACATCATAATTGAGCTCAGCACTGGAAAATGTCCAAGAGTGGAAAGCAATTGGATGTAATTTGCCTCCAGTGTCAAACGTAGAGAGAATAGCACTGAGGGCATAATCCGAGGCATCAGTTTCAATGACCAAAGGTTGGTCAGGAATCCAGTGCATAAGGATTGGGGCCGAAGTGGACGCATTCTGTAAAATCATTAAACAAATTCTGACATTCTTTGGTGAAAACCCATGGTGTGCCTTTCCAGGTGAGCTGGGTGAGGGGAATGGTTATATCTGAGTAATTGTGAATGAAATGACAGTAGAAGTTGGCAAAACCAAGGAAGGATTGTATGTCTCTAACCTTCTGGGGTTTGGGCCACTCTTGAATCGTTTGTACTTTGTTGCAGGCCATGGTGAGTCTGTCAGTTGATAGCATATAACTGAGGAATTCCACGGAGTCTTGGTGCCATTTGCCTTTACCTGCTTTGGCATAGAGGCTGTGTTTACGGAGCTGGCATAGTACTTCACTGACATGTTCCCTGTGCTGAATGGGGTCATCAGAGTACATGAGAATATCGTCAAGGTAGACGACAACACATTTATCTAATACATCTCCTAGGATGTCATTCATGCAACATTGAAAAACCGAGGGGCCATTGGTAAGACCAAAAGGCATGACCAGCCATTCAAACAAACCATAACAGGTTTGGAATGCCGTCTTCCATTTGTCTCCATTGGCTACCCTGACTAGGTGGTATGCATGCCGAAGATTGATCTTTGTATAGATATGAGCTTTGTGAGGCGCATCTAATAAGTCAGTAATCAGGGGAAGTGGATATCAGTCCTTCTTTGTAATCTTATTCAGAGCTCAGAAGTCTACACAGAGCCAAAGCATGCTATCCTTCTTTCTAATGAAGAGGACAGGAGCCCTGTGCAGGGAATGAGTGGGCCGAATGAAACCCATGTTCAAATTCTCATTAATGAATTGTTAAGTTCACCGACGTTACCCGGAACTTCGAGGGTCGGAACTCGGAGGTCGGAGACTTCGAAGGTATATGAGGGGGGTAGGGACTTGGCTTCAACTTATGGGTTGTGCCACCTACTATCGTTCAGTCCCTAATTTCGGAGGTCAGAGTGTCGGAGGTGGTCCGGAGGTTTGGACTCGGAGTTATTACTAATAGTATCTAACTATGGAGGTAGTAATGTGAGGAGACTGGAGGTTTGTAACGCGGAATTAAGTGGATATTTGAACTAAAGAACTGGATACAAGTTTGGGGGACTATTAATACCTCGTAAGCTAATTGTATCCTGAGAATGTATAACAAGAAGGATATAAGAGGTGTATAACAAGTGGAGTTTGGAATAGGGTCGGAGGTTCGGATTGAGGGAGGTACGAATATTCTACTTTGGGTCATGAATGAGAATTATACTTTAAGAGGTAAACAACAAGAACTAAAACAGAACATAATAGCTACTTCGGAGTTCGGAGGTCCGAAGATTCGGAGCTTCGGTGTTAGATCTCAGGGATCTAACATGAATTCTCAGCGCGTAGCAAGTTCTGAGGTTGAGAGTGAGTACAATGGAGGTTGAGGAGGTGTGGCTCCCTCTTCCAGGTTGATTTTCAGGTCATAGGTCCGGTGGGGGGGCAAGGCATCAGCCTTGGCCTTACTGAAGATGTTGGCAAAGTCATAATACTCCTTTGGGACATCTTGAGGATCCACCTGTTTGGGGGGGGATGATGCCAAATGGGCCAAGATGTTGGCTGTGGCGAGGTTCAACTGGAAACACTGGGTACCTTCCATTCTACAGGCACATGCGAACGCAGCTGAATTGATCAAGGCAACCTTGGGTGCTTCAAGCTTTGGGGTAGGCACCACAGGGGATGCTGGGTTTGGAACGGACCCAGCCAAGGAAGTGCAAGCTGAAACCAACAGAATGTCCAAAGGAACGCCCAGGAGGGTCATTCGGAGCATAATACTGCCCAATACCCAATCAATCAGCAGATTGTAGTGGGTGAGCCAGTTGTGTCCGAGAACTACCGAAACAGATGTATCTAAGGGGGTGACATAGAAATCTATGGAATGGGTGTGACCATGGGGGAATTGGATCGGTATAACTACTGATTCGGTGATTATCAAGTTTGTACTACCGTCAAACAGACAAAGCGGGATAGATGAAATAGACTGTGTTTTCAGACCATATTTATCAACAAAAGCAGAGTCAATGAAACAATGGGTAGAGCTGGAATCTACTAAAGCTTTGAAGGATACATGAGGGATAAGGTCGGAACATAAACTAACTACAAGAGACGTAGATGTTGATAAAACGTATGGAGAAGGAAGGAGACGACTCGAAGACGGAAAACACGATGCGCATTAACTCGAGCGCAGAACGGATAACGGGGGAGAGTATACGGGGAAAGAATTTGCGGAGGCCTGTCGTGAGCTTGGAATCATTCATGAGACAACATCTCCCCACACACCTGAACATAACGGCGTCGCCGAGAGGTACAATAGAGTGCTTCAGGAAGGAGCACTTACGCTGCAGCACGACGCCGGATTCACCAGTAGCTTCTGGGTCTCAGGAGTGCATACTGTCAACTTTGTCAAAAATCGACTCATCCATCATTGAATCAACATCTCACCTTACGAAGCATTCTGGGGATCAAAACCAAAGGTCGACTGGTTATGCACATACGGATCGAAATGCTGGGCTCTAGCTCCTAAAGCAATGAGGAAGAAGGGAGATTATAA
>QFFB01007343.1:0-11508 GCA_003316465.1 Ramaria cf. rubripermanens
GCGGTTTGTTCCAATCAGAGTTTGAATTGGGTGGACTGAAATAGAGTTGTGGGTCTGTGTGGGTCCAGCACTCAGCATAGCAGGTTTGAGTGTTTTTGAGCCAGGGAAGACAGGTAAAATGGCGAAAAAATATGGAAAAATTCAAGGAATATTTGGATGCTGTTTCCTCACCAAAAGCTGCATGTATTGGCTAATTTAGTTGGGGAAAAAGGGTTTTACAAGTTTTTTAATCCTTTTTTTTCGAGATTTTCCAGGCAAAGGTGGTTCCTACACAGTAGCATGATTGTTTGGGAGTATACTGGAAAAACAGCAATCCTGACAGTACCCCCCTCCTAGCTTCAGAGTCCTATGATGACACCAACCCTGTTATTGTGGTGGGCACCGATCTGAGATCAGGTAGCCTCCCCATTCATTCCAGTGGATGGTCCATGCATGTCTGGGTGCCTTGGCCTAGCAAGTATAAATTTTAGGTGGGATAACATGATACTCCTCATACCCTCAACATGTCTGTCAGCATCCCTGACATTGACACACTCATCAAAAAAGCATCTGCCCTTGCAAAGTCCCATCCCAAGCTGATGGAGACCCTGTTGGAGGAGGTGGAGATGTGGAGCTTGGAGGTGCGGGAGTTTATGGTAAGTGCAAAACAGTCTTGTCCCTGCTCTTGCTAACAAGGTGTCAACACCACTAGCCAACATTTCTTGCCACAATTCAGAATGAGAAATGGCTAAATGACAATTTTGCTTGTCCACCATCCCTCACCAAATTAGAAGGGGAGGTTACAATTGTGAGCATGTGGATGGAGGTGAGGAGGGCCCTTGGCGATGGAGGACTTTTTCTAGATAGTCCTGTAGATAGTGACGAAAAGGTTGGGAATGATGGCAGACAGCAGGAGATGGATACTAGCAAGGGTAAGACCTTTGTGTGAGGACCTAGCGGACAACCCAATGCTCTTCCTTGCACACACCACATTGTGCAATTGTTGATGACAGCGACCCCAATTCCGGCATTGCTGGGAAAGGCTCTAATGCTTTGACCAACTCTAACCTGGGATACCGTGCCCATGATTGATCTCTCCCAGGAGGAGCACCCTACGCCCTGCAAACAGCCTCTGGAAACATCAGATGTTTGGCCAAAAAAAAACCAGTGCACTTGCCATGTATGCACAGGTTCATGATGAGGACAAGTGCCTTATTGCAATACCCAAGAGTCACGGGTATCCAGCTGGGGCTAGTCATTTGGGGAACAAAATTCTTGTTGATGTAAGTCCCCCTTAATTTGCTACATTGTTATTCACTGATGACTGATGCATGGGGTCAGTTACTTGACAACCGCCCATGATGTTTACTTTGTGATAAGTATGCAAAAGAGTGTAACAGGCTGCCAGGCCTTACATGCATGCAGTGCTTGCACAACAAGGTTGGTTGCATTACCATGGAGGGTGAGTGTGTGAATATGCCTTCAACTGTGGTGCATAGCCGACCCCCCATATTGCAATGTCCCAACCTATAGCTGGAAAAAAGGCTGAGACAGTGAAAAAGGTGGATGAGTGAGCAGAGCGGAAGAAAGCAGCTAAGGCTAAGTCTCAGGTGAGTGGGAGCAAGGCAGTAGGGGGGTAGGAGTTGCCTTCTGTGTGGGTGATTGGTACGTGATTTTCCCGTCTTGTTCGCTATGCTCCACTGACCAAGATAACTTCCCCAGGGAAGTGGAAAGCAGGTGATGAGGGAAGGCGAACATCCTGAGATGTAGTGACTGAAGCTGCAGGTGTCATGCATGACATCCATATTCGAGTAGTGCATTTGGGTACTCTCCATGAAGAGATGCTCTAATGGCTAGACAATGTGTAGGTGGGAGCGAGCAAACAGGTAAAAAAAATAAACATAGGAATAGATGTAGACACTTCTTAGTTGCGATGGGGCTTTGACTATAGAAATAGAGCAAATAATAACAAGCAAATTATATCATGCTCTGTGAAAAAAATGTGAATAAAAGGAAAAGTGTATCTACCTAAGAGATTTTTGCAAGAAACATGAATGCGTGGTGGGAATGATGTGATAATGATGACAAGAAGTATTACTGGACTTGGGATTACTGCACTTTGGGTGGGTATAACTTATGCAATTCAGGGAGTTCCCGTGGTGCATTGGTTTTCTTCGGCCATGGGTTCCCAGGATGCTGTGTGTGCAGTACCTGCATAGCCACTCCACTTGCCAAGGTATTCAAGTTGTCTTTGGCGAATATGGCTGTCTAGGATTTTTGCAACTTCAGAACTTTGAGATGCGTGCAAGATTTTTTAGCAGTCATATGGTAAGGTCCTAGTTGGTGAGTACTCCTCATCATTTTACTGATTCTGGGATGACCTGAAGGCTGAGGGTTATGCAACAGATGTAGGGGGTCTAGTGGAATGTCCTTGTGATTGGGAACATATGTTTGCTCTCTATAAAAGAGTGTCTTGCAATCCTCACTCAAAGACCAAGGGTCTGGTTTAGAATTCACAGAGGACTGAACATATTTGCCCATCCAAAGACGAATGATCTGGGAAAGAGACACAAGGTCGGCCAACTGCCCCTGTCGGATAGATGTAAGCATTGATGAGGAGTCAAGGAGGACAGCAAAAATAAGTTGCCCAGCCTTCAACATTGATTGGAGGTTGTGTGCATTCACTAATGTGCAAGCCCCATCCCTCCCTTTAGGATACATGTCGCCTCGACAGGTCAAAGTATTGGGCTTGGTGTCACATTTCTGAGTACATGGACAGATATTGATGAAGTCATGATACTGCTTGGGGGATACCATTCTAACCATTTCCTGTTTATCCACGGCATGCAGTGAAGTGGGCTCTGAGGCTACAGGATGCATGTTCAGGGTATATGTGTCTTCACCTTGTCTCATCAATAGTGCAAAGACGGCAGCACCAATGAGGCAACTGTAAGGTGCAGGTTCCATCGCTGGTGGGTTGGATAGCGAAGATACTAAGGCTGGAAGTGGGTCTGCTATATTTGGTGATCCTCAATGCCAATTTGGGGGAGGAGTTTGCAAGGTATCATTTGATGCTATTTTTGGCTGAATGGGTTTGTTTTCTAACTTCTTGGGTATCTCAGCCAGTGAAGTAGAGGATTCAAGAATTGATTGAAGAAGAGATGACTTAGAAAGTGTGCTTGGACCATGCTCCAGCATGTATAGAAATTCACCCTCCACATTACACGTCTGCTCAAAGACAGAAAGGGGTGGAATAGGAGGCTGAGAAGTAGTTGGTTACTTGCTGTGGCTGTTCACAATATTTCGTACTATAGGCAGTGAGCAAGTTCCACCCTCCACATTGCCTGTCTGCTTGAAAACTCAAAGGGGCGGAATAGGAGGTTGAAAAGTATTGAGGGACTTGACATGGCCATTCACAGTATTTTGTGCTATAGGTGGTGAGTGAGTTTCAAGTGAAGTCCAACCCAGGTCAGGGATTGGGATGTTCGCGGGTGATCCATTTGTGGCATTTGGGACATAACCCAAGGATCATGGGGATATGTTTGAACCAAGAACTGACAGTGGCAAAGTTATCAAGGCAGTGTGGAGTTTGGGGATAGTATTGAAAATTTTTGGCAAATTGACCAACATATAGGCCATGGCAACTGTCATGCATGAAAGTAAGGGAGCAGTGCTGAATGGAAGAGTAATAGTTAGGTTGCCCCATTTGATGATGGGTTTCACGGCAATCAGCCAGGGGAGACCAAGTATAATTGATGCTGAAAGATGTAGCTTCATTACAAGCAGCGAAACATGCTGTGAAGGTGAATTGGAGAATGTAAGCTCCATATCAAGATATTTATGAATAAAACCTCTTGTCATGGGTGTCCCATTGAAAAGGTAGAGCATAATCAGCAAGCGAAAAGGCATGGAGATGCAGCCAGGGCAAGGTGAAAAGGAGACATCAATAGAATTGCATGTGGTACCAGAATCAATAAGTATTGGTATAGGATCAGGATGACCAGAGATATGCACATGGAGCATAGAAGACAGTTGCAAGTGAGAGCTAAGAGCAGTGAAGAGATTCAGTTCTGATTCAGGACATAATAAAGATGGAGTGTAGAGAAATGCTGAGCGACCCATCATGTACATGGTCAGGGAGTCACAAACTAATTTTCCAAAGAGGAGCTGTAAGAATCTTCGCCAGTGTCCTCCAGCATTGCTGACTATGGCTCACCTTCCAGGGTGAAGGTTGCCCATCCTATGGTAGGAGCTGGTTCCTGGTACCTGATAAAATGTAAGAAGAGGGAAGTAGAAGACTCAAAGACAGAGAAAGACTTGATGCGCATTAACTCAAGTGCATAACCAGCCTTATCATGATGAGGGATGGGCTAAAACTGTATAAGAGTGAAGTAAATAATGGTCTAGCTACTTATACAGTGTCAGAAAGGGGCTGAAGCCCCTGAAACACCAGATTATGTCACTGGCCATATCTAGGTGACATGAGCATGACAAAAGATAACAAAAGATAAGTAATCCTATGTTCATAACAGTACCAACACTCCTTGGTGTGTCAGGTAGAGAGTTCCCCACAGTACTGGCAAATGCCCTTCACCTTGCAATGTTCCTTTTTGGCTTTGGTTAGATGACCATTGGCATCAAGGATGTCGGTCAAGTCCTTCCTCTCACTAGCTTTTGTTGTAGTTACTGTGTTAACATGAGTGTTCACTCATGGATTAGTGGGAGTTTCAGAAGCTGGTGGGCAAACAGAGGTAGTAGTCTGCTTTTCACCCTGTCATTCCCAGTATTGGTTGTCAATTTGGAGAGCCTGACATTTCAGCTCGTCAAGGGTTCCAAGACATTCAATGGCAAACATGTGGTCTTTGACACACTCAGCAAGACTATGATAAAAGGCCTCATATAAAGTGGCATCATTCCACTGCATGTAAGAAGATAACTCAGCAAAATTGGTCATATGACAATTGACATGATGGGTGTCAAGCACCTTGAGCTTGCAAATTGCTCACTCAGATACCTGGATAATGTTGGCCTGGCCAAACAGTGTATTGAGTTCTGTGACAAAAATAGCCAACTATTCCAAATAGCAGGTTCAGGGACAATGGTAAGGAAGAGTTGCCACCACATGAGTGCAATATCACTGAGGTAGGATGCTGCATAGGAGACTCACTGGCACTCATTCTGAAACTTTCGCAGCTTGTTATCAAAGACCATAACACAGCTCGTGATGAATGTGTGCAATAAGCAAGGCTCCTTTCCTGTAAATTTATGCATCCAAATCACCATCAGGTGCTCCCTAGGCAGACAGCATGGGATAAGGATAATAGGGATACCATGGGAAACCCTGTGGAGGCCAAGGCCCCCCCCCTGGAGGTAGAGGAGGCAGTCCCGGGGGCCCAGCTAGGTAAGGAAAAGGTGGGCCACCAGGTAGCGGGCCTGGCAATCCACCTGGAGTTGACAGTTGGCTGCCAGAAGTTGGTGGAGATGGTGCACCAACTGGTGGTGGCTGGGGTGGACCAGCGAAATGTGGTATGAAGGCTCCAGGAGGAGGCCTGGGTACTGGTGGCTGGGCAACATAGTGTTCGCGAGGGGCATAACCTGCAAAGTTAGTAGCATTGGCCGTTGGACCAGCAAAAGGTAGGTAAGCATAGTAATGCTATCTACCAAAAAAAAAGGTCAGCATAATGACCTGGATTCACTAGAGGTGCCTGTTGCTCAGGATAGTCTCTAGGAGTTGGTAATGGATGTTGTTCTCATAGGAATACATTATGAGTACCTTGATGACTCGGTGAAGAATGATGAAAGTGATTAGCATGGGGTACCACCAATGGTACTCTTTCCTGGACTAGAGTCTGATGATGTGGTGGTGCCTGGCAAGTTAAAGGTCACTGCGAATAGTGGATATCAATAAATGGGTTTGGGGTGTTAGAGGATACACTTGGTCCCCTAGGGGTAGCATGGTACTGTACCCCTGGTACATGAGGTTGTGCGAATTTGGATCGAAAGGGTGTACATGAGATGCTTACTAGTCAAGGGATGTTGGATGGGTAAGGGGGCTGGAAAGAACTAGAATTATTCGCCCAAATGTGAGGACTGTGTGGGTTGAGTAGCCTTCACAGTGGTTCTACAAATGACCGCTCTCTGGCCTCTGGTACTATTGGGGACAGAGGACAAGGTGCCAAAAAGTGTTATTCCGTTGGCATTAATTTGTGATGTGGGTCAAACTGTGTCAGAGAAGCATGTTTAGGGATGGGGTGTAAAGGAGTAATCTGTATGGGCAGGGTTCGTAAGCATGCTTCAGAGCCGAGACAACGTTGTTCCACAGTATCTTCCTAAGGGCTCAGTGTCATTGTGTGGCTGCGAAGTTACTGTGAATACGTTTTGAGCAGATGCAGATCTTGCTACCACTGGTGATGCTGTGGTTTGAGGTGGGAGGGTCACCGAAGTGGAGCAATGATTTAATATCATAGGGGTTGCGGCTAGGCCCATAGACCATGTTCTATGCAAGATAGATTGCTACTTTTTCATTGAAGACATGGTAAAACTAATAGATGATTATGCTTTGACTGTAGGTGTTAGTTCAATTATACTATCAAGATTGGATTTTGGGGTAAAGATATAACATCAGTGTAATTCTGACATGGGCCTATAGTTGTAGCAAATAACCCAAGAGTAGTATGCAATGAATCATGCACGTCCTCAAGGAAAGGTCACCCCAGTTCAGGTTTTCCTTTTGCTGATCTGAACACTCCTGTGAAGTGCTGCAAATAGTAGTCTCGGCAATGCCCCTAAGGGGGCGTAGCAAATAAGATCAAAGGTTCAAACTCACCGATAGACTCAACTACCAATGAGGCAGTGGATCATTGTACTAAGGTTTTTTCTACTAGTGAGGGGTCAAATAATGAGGTAGGTGTATGATAATTGAACTAGAGAATTATACAGGTGGAATAGAAGTACTTATAGTAAAAAACACATGCAGGGGGGAACAGATAGAGTGGGGCTAGAACACTGTGGACTGATAGTCTGTGTTGGGACATGGAGTAAGGGTTGAACTGCACCTTCATGGAGCAAGGTGGCTGATATGATCTATAAGTGAAACATGTCAGCTATCCTGGACTTCTGCTCTCACTCAGTGGCCCTGCACCCTGCAGGGTGGATGCGAATGATGTGAAACAAGAGTGAAGTATTGTGGCATAATGGTGAAGATAATGTTCAGCAACTAGCAAATAGTGGTGGGAGTGATATATGCATTGAGGTGGTGTGATGGGATATTTTGGTGATGGCAGGGGTCATGGGTAGCGTGATTGTCTAGGAGTATACTGGAAAAGTGGCAATCCTGACACAACTAAGCTGTGAACAGTGAAGTTACTAAGAGTAACTGATTAGTAATTCTGTATATTAGATGCCACTCTGAGCAGTGATCTAATAGTCTTGGTTATTAGTTAATCAATTCACACATTAGATTATTATCAAACTCTGAGTTAAGTGTATTAATAGCCTTTTGAGTAATTGATCTTTCTTGGTCAATCAATGCCTGCAGATATTAACCTAACTCAGGGTAAGTGAGTTAATATACTACATTTGTTGAGTTGGAAAACTAGAAAAGCACAGAGAATAGTGAGATACTTGATCTGAGGAAGAGTTCAAGCATTGATCTATCTTTTCACGTCTTGGTGATTATTGTAATCTTTAGTTCACTTAACCCATGGTCCTAAGACTCTAAGTAGCTTTCCCCTTAAAGTATCTGGACCCTTGAACACCTGACATTCTTTGATCTTATTAAGTCATTGCACTAACCTAGAGCTACACTTGTTTAGTTCAATCTCTATTGCTACCTTCCTGTTGCAATACTGGTTACAATTGTTCACTGGAGTATAATTTCTTAATTGGGTTCTCCGTTAAAATAGTTTCAAAGCTTGTGTGTGCTCATAAAGTCAAATCTTTTGATTGAACTTTATAATTGTGATTAACACCACAGTTTAGAGTTTAGTTCAACAGTTCCAAAACACTGCATCAGTACCCTGAGATGTTATTTAATGACTGATTCAGAGCTTTTCCATTGCATCATCAAAACTTAAGGGGATTTGAGCTGGATGGCAGCAGAGAGGGAAGAACTTAAGTGAGGTGATAAGTACATCATAATTGCAGAAAATCCCCAAACTGTACAATCAAGTTAAGTAGGACACAGAATTCATTGCCACGTCCTTCATCAAATGGGACATGATGCCTGTCAAGTCTTGGGAGGAACAAGGGCTCATACTGGAAGGGGACCTAGGCCTGATCTTGAGAAGGTGTAAGGGCCATGGCCATATGTGTAATTTACCAGTGGAATGTATGAGTGGCACATGGGTGGAGACTGATAAAATATCAAAGGAGACAATGGATCTGAAGCAAGAACAAGAACGATGTGCATTGACTCGAGTGCATAATCAGCCTCAATGACATGAGGAATGGTCTAAAACTGTATGATTTGTTGTAGCTAAGGTTCTATCTACTTATACACCAGCAAACAGGGGCCAAAACCCCCAAAAACACCAGATCATGTCACTGGTGACATCTAAGTGACATGAGTGTGACAGGGTGTAACAGAGAATAGAAATAGTCATAACAAAATAAAGAAAAATGGTAGAAATACTAGGAAAATTACCATAACATCCTTCATTTCATAACAGAGATGGGGTCAAGAACACCCACCATTCCTCTTCACCCACCCATACATTCATACACACACCTATTGCTCTTGGTAACCTTTTCACTCAGCCACCACACTGTGAGAAGGGAAACACCTGAAAAATGGTGGGTCCACCCACCAAATCTTCAGTGTATATGCCACTTACATCTGTGGAAATTCAACCCAATTCCTATGATAAACTCACTGAATATTTTCGGTGATTTTTTGCTTGTTTCAGTGAGAGTGTTTCAGTGAGACTTGTGCCAAGTTCCCATGCTTGAAAACCTCATACCAAGACATCTTTGGCTGTTTTTCAGGTATTGAATCTGTAGTTAAGGGTCTATTAAAAGGGGATGTGTAGCGTAGTGGCATGCAGTCAATTATCCGTCAGCTCTCTGGTAGGGTTGATGTGTCAATGCTGTGGACCAGGGGGCTGGCTAGAGGCCTCAATTTGTCATCAAGTGACCAAGCAGTCATGGTGATAGCAGGTGACAGGGAATGTGTGAGGGGTGATAGTAACAAAGAGGATTTGTGAGATACAAGAGATATAGCAACTGTAGCTTGTAGTTACATAGTACAGAACTCAGGGATTGTCTGCACACTGACTTGAGCACAGGTGATGACCAGCAAAAAGGTGATGAATACATGAGTTGTACCAGATGAAGTTTTATACAAGCGTAAACTAGTGAGACAATAATGAATCAGAAGATGATAAGGGGAGAAGTGGAGTGGGGATGTAGCTACGGGCATTGGTGTGAGACATGTACATGTTCCACATGATCATGTGTGGTGGGGCTCGCAGATCTGTGGGGTACTACCTAGGCACACAGCATGTACATGACTTGGTGCTACATGTGGGGCATTCAAGGGGGTCAGTGTCATAGGGTTAAGAGATAATAGAGAAAGAAAAGAAACATGGCATTGCACCTCCTCATGTGCACATGCCCCTTGAACTACTCATTGACCCCTGGCCTGAGGTCCTCGGATGATGGCTCATGTTCCCCTGATAACGGGGCTTGACTCTGTACGTTGTATATGCACCTCATGCGCCGGGTGTGCATGTGACTCGGTGGGGCTGTAGATGTGTATGCTGACTTGATGGGATTCAGTAGGACTTGGTGTATCGCTGGTGGCAAGGGTTTTGGTAAGTCTGTGTGTGTGTAAATAGGACAGGTGTGATTGTATCGTTGTCATAACAGATCCCATATGTTTCTGTGAATTTTGCATGGGCAGATCCACCATGTTTCGGTTGTATACACATGAACATATAGTGCAAATTTCAAGTGATCTTTGGGGTCAGAGAACCATATTGCTGTGGTAAATCCCTGAAAAGTCTATGCTTGTCAGGTGGAATACCATAGGAAATGTGGTATTTATCTTCAGATTTCATTGATATTATAGGTAGTATATGACATGTAATATATGGCCTAATGCACAAGAATGCCATGATATTTACCATATTTTTCTGAGATATTGTTGCATTCCCATGATTTTTCCAGGGCCTTACCTTATAAATATCTATGGAACAGGCATAACACAGCGTTGTTAGCCAGGTGTGAATAAAATTACAAGACACTCACAAGCTCTAGACACAGCTTGTTGAGGCCCAGACAAGGAGGATTGACTCAGACGACACCGCTGCTTGTGCCAGCTATCTGTCCAAAACCTGTCTGGCTGTGTCAAGATGAAGAGAAGAATGGTCATAGGCATGCTCACCGATCTCCCATATGTGTAGCAATACAGTTGTGCCTGCCTCATCCTGCATTTCGTCCAAAACTGGCATCTCAATGCCTGGGTTGAGCCGGCAGGTGACTAAACTGCGATGAGGGAGGGGAGGAGCAGATGGTGGTGTAAATACGGAAGTGCAAGATGAGAGAGTGGGAGATGCAGCGGGATGGGCAGACGGTGGGTGGACCAGGGGGATGACGGACAAGGAGGGAAGAAAGCAAGTGGGAACCAGGAGGATGATGGCGCATGGACACCAACAAAGACACACAATGGCCAGATACAGACTGCCATAGTGACCAACAAATGGACAAAACCAGAACACAATGAGCACACACTTTTAAGTTCATGTATGCATGTGACACTCAGACAAATGAAAGGCATTTGAAACTGACCTGATTAGTGACAGTGGAGTAAGATGCGAGGTTTGGAGTGCAGAGAAGAGATAGATCAGGTGCACCTTGCTATTTCAAGCAATACGAGTACAAGCCTTCTGGTCTAATTACCGCATGTGTGCATTGTGCGTCGATGATTGGGCTGGGTGGCTCAAAATGGCACCATGAAAATATGAAAGATAAAGAGGACCTAATAGAACATGAACCTGGGCACGTATCTGATGAACTGACATTGCGCGCATATATGTGATTCGGTTGGGGGGATGAAAAAGACATTAGAGAGCGAATAACGGGAGCAGGGGATGGAAATGAAAGTGACGGCGTCACATAATACCGGTCTGGAATCGTATAATTATAATGTTGCTTGCTGCGTGCGGTGTGATGACGTTGGTGTGGTGGTAGGAGTGAAGGATGAAACGAGGTTGAGATGATGACATAATCAGACGCGTACTACATGAATGACGACAAGTCATGTGATCGTTTATTGTCAGTGGCCAATGTAACATGTTTCTCATTGCTCAAAGTCGTCCAACTCTCAGGTTTCGAGCCTTCAATAGATAAGCATGAAGCGCCAAACCGGTACGCATCACACCACAGCACCCCATGACACTGTTGGTTATGTGCACAGTAACTAGAGACGAAAAGACTCAGTGAATCGGTAATTCACTGAGCTTGCATTACAACTATACCTAGAGACGAAAAGACTATACTATGGTAAGTCACTTGTCGTCTCGTTACAGT
>QFFB01007354.1:0-21202 GCA_003316465.1 Ramaria cf. rubripermanens
AGTTAACAATTTTGCTAGAAAAACTTTTAGGCGGCCCGTTGCACAATGTCCTCCAGTGACGACACCCTTAGCGCTGTGGTTTGTGTAAAGGGTCTATGGAACTTGTGACAAGCTTAACTGTTAACTATCGGGCACACTTCGGCTTCATACAAAATCAGCAGCTGCATCTCCGAAGAGCTGTCAATGCTCGAGAACCACGAGACCTTGAAAAGTCATCAGGAGGCATTGCAGGCTCGTTGTGGAGGATAGACAGCCGTCAGACATTTTCCGAACCATATCATATATAAAGCGCATTGCGCCCCTCACCATCTGGACCAGTCCAACAAAAATCCATACGGCATGTTTAGCGCGGCTGCTCTTCTCTCTTTCTCTCTCCTTGCCGTTGTATGCGGCCAGCAAGTGGGCACGCAAGTAGCAGAGAACCACCCCCAACTTAGCGTGCAGCAATGCACACATGGAGGCAGCTGTCAGACTCAGGCTGGATCCGTCGTGATCGACTCGAACTGGCGATGGCTTCACCAGACTACCAGCACCACGAATTGTTACACAGGCAACACCTGGAACACGGGTCTCTGTCCTGATGGTGCAACTTGCGCCAATAACTGTGCGTTGGACGGCGCCGACTACTCTGGTACGTACGGTATTACGACGGCCGGCAACGCGCTCACCATCAAGTTCGTCACCTGGAGCGCCCAGAAAAACGTCGGCTCGCGTGTGTACCTCCTAGCCAATGAAAACAATTACCAGATGTTCCATCTCAAGAACCAGGAGTTCACATTCGACGTCGACGTCTCCAACCTTCCCTGCGGTCTCAACGGCGCACTTTACTTCGCCGAGATGGACTCAGACGGTGGTCTCTCCAAGTACCCTACCAACAAGGCCGGGGCCAAGTACGGAACCGGGTATTGCGATTCACAGTGTCCCCAGGACATAAAGTTCATTAACGGCGAGGCATGTGTTCAGTCTGTTCGTTTTGTTGAATTTGACCTTGACGGGGCCTCGTTCGCAGGCCAACGTTGCCGGCTGGACCCCTTCTGCGAACGACCCGAACTCCGGAACCGGCATGTTCGGCACATGTTGCAATGAGATGGATATTTGGGAGGCCAATTCCCAAGCGACGGCCTACACGCCTCATGTCTGCTCGGTCCAAGGTCAGACCCGCTGCTCCGGCACCAGCTGTGGTGCTGGGGCCAACAGATACAACGGAGTGTGCGATAAAGATGGCTGCGATTTCAATTCGTACCGCATGGGTAACACGTCATTTTTCGGCACTGGCAAGACAGTCGATACCAGGTCTAAGTTCACCGTTGTGACCCAGTTCATCACCGCCGACAATACGACCACCGGCGCGCTGTCCGAGATCCGCCGCATGTACGTGCAGAATGGCCGAGTCATCCAGAACTCGAAGGTCAACATCCCCAATATGCAAGCGTACGATTCGATCACCGACAACTTTTGCAATGCCCAAAAGACAGCGTTCGGCGATACCAACTCCTTCGAGAGCAGGGGTGGGCTCTCGACTATGGGAAACGCGTTCAACCAGGGGATGGTGTTGGTTATGAGCGTGTGGGACGATCACGCCGCCGAAATGCTGTGGCTCGACAGTGACTACCCCGTGGGCAGTAGTGCCACCACTCCCGGCGTCGCACGTGGACCATGTGCCACCTCATCGGGTGTGCCAAACAATGTCGAGTCGGAGAGCCCGAACGCCTCCGTCACATTCTCTAACATCAAGTTCGGCGACCTCGGCTCGACCTTTGTTGCCTAATCATGTTCGGACATGTATGCTTTGGGGTGAATGCGTTTGTAAACCACCGAGTCGTCTCGTTTCCTTGAAACTAGTTAGTGCTTGACCTGTATTACTTGATCTATCGTGTCATATGCATTGTTTTTTCCAGCATGACCAGCACCGTCCTGTAAATCGAGTCAAAAATTTTCCAAACGCATAAGGTATCCAAATCGAAGGAAACAGATGGTCAGCAACAACAGTTTCGGGGTGGTTTGTGCTCTGATGCCACGGCTCCACCTCGAGTTAGCTATCGTCGCCGATATTGTCGAATTTTCATGGATATTCGTCTACCGTAATTGAACATGAACTGGAACGAACCAGTAGTGGGTGTGACTCCGGGATCAGAGTACTATGTGTTCATCAGGTTCATCACTATCACTGTACGTCTTATAACATCCGTTCAGTTGCATCTCCAGAATGATACGCAGGGCGTGATTCTTACAAGGAAAGCCATATGTGACCGGTTTATGAAGAATTTTTATGGTACAACTGTTAGATTGTTGAGAGCCCATCCCGGTCTTCACGACCACCCGTGGGAACTTGCTAGACGAGCGTCAAGACGTCTCGGCCTTAGAGAAGTCCAAAGCTGTAAGGTTTTGCCTGTAGTGTCTTCCCTTCTCCCCCCATTAGGCAGCTGGTCGTCGACACTGCTTGGCAAACCCTGTTCCACTTTCAGGCATATCCAAGCCATATTTCCGGCATCTAAGCTGGCGCTGCCGTGAGACGCTCTAAGATTTACTTGTATACACGCACCTCTTAATTCAGTAGAGTGGCCACTGTGGCAGCAGCCTGACGCTGGACATTCTCTACGAAGCTTCAAGTCAGTTGGCACTGGGAACCCTGTGGACTGTAATTTCTCAGGAGACGAATGCCCATGGGCAGTGTGGCATGCGGCAATGGGCCGCGTGTACTCGCACAGCCGTTCAGG
This sequence comes from Ramaria cf. rubripermanens, assembly GCA_003316465.1. Classification (NCBI taxonomy): domain Eukaryota; kingdom Fungi; phylum Basidiomycota; class Agaricomycetes; order Gomphales; family Gomphaceae; genus Ramaria; species Ramaria cf. rubripermanens. The sequence goes on from QFFB01007354.1 coordinate 2,718, forward strand.
AGCGTAAGAAAGAAGCTCGCTGACGAGGTGGGCAATTCATGGTGGAGTATGGGGGACACGGCAGGGCACGTGTGATGTTTTCAGAGGGGCTTGAGCCGACTCGGTGGGCAACTGGGCTATCACGATTGTTGACCAAGTTAGCGTACAGTACTGCCGTTGTAGACGTCGAATTTTTCCTCCTGTTACACATTGCCTACATCTGGATAGCACAATTAGACAAGTATGTGTTGCGTAAGGTGTTACGTGTAAGACGATCTCGTTGGACCCAGGACAACGTGCGTCAAAGACTTTCGCGCGACTGCGTGCTCTGGCTGTGTCCCGACCACCACCACCGGCTCGTTACATTGTGATTTTAATCCTGCTTCAGCCACCTAGTAACCACTCTTAGTTCAATCCAGCTTCACATAGTTTTGTGCCAGAAAGATCTTGCTTCCCTGGCGACCGTGAGCCTTGGAATTTCACCCGATGACCACCATGACATCGAAGAACCTTCCGCCACCGAGTGACGACGACCCAGCGACCCAGGTCTTTGATGTCGATACGGAATCTCCTGCAGCAGCAGTTCCAGACAGTGGCGAGGGCAGCAAGCTCAAGATGATCGTGAGCCTGCTGAAGCGCTGTTTAGGTGTGAAGGACATCGCAGCCATGTAAGTTTGCGCCATGTCAAAAAGAGACAGTGTAAACTCTGATTCAAATTTATAAAGGCGGTTATCTCTGCCGGCGTCGTTGCTCGAGCCAATGCCTAATCTCGAGTACTGGCAGTACCTGGATCGCCCAGATTTGTTTGCAGCGTGCGCATGGATCAGCTCGACAAATGTTGTGCTTATCGCCTCTTCTCTAGCATCAATGACTCCGAAGATCCGTTCCAGCGTATGCTTGCCGTTCTGCGCTTTACGTTCAGCAAAGACCTTAAATTCATTGTGCGTTCTCTACATCCATGCCCCATTGCGTCATGTCTTGACTTGTTCACAGCGCGGTAAGATTTGCAAACCGTACAACTCAGTACTAGGTGAACACTTCCGGGCCCATTGGGATGTCATCCCGGTTAGCTACCCATCCGATCCGTCCGAGCCGCCAAATCAGCATCTTTATGTGGCCCTGCCTGCGTCATCCAAGAGTGATACCGTCAGTGTCAAGAGTTCCCAAAGTTCTCGTTTAAACGTCGCGGACAACAAGGTCGACAATTCAAAGAACGCGGACACACTCAGTGTAAATAGCGCAAATAGTGGCATCAACAACAAGGTTGGAAATTCCTCCCCAACATCGGCTCCCGAAGCTGCCGTCGGGGAGACCATTCTTTCCGCGGGCATGTCCAATTTAAGCTTGGCTGGCAGCGCGTATAATGCCGAGACCGGTGAGCTGATCGAAGGGGAGGTGGAGGGCGGAGAACGTGTGCGTGTTATTTATTTGGTGAGTAGTCTCCTCTGGTGCTGTATTCAATTACCGGACTCATGGACTGTGTGGCGAAGACGGAGCAGGTGTCTCACCACCCGCCGATATCATCTTATTTCGTGTCGTGCCCCGCGCGGCATGTTACTGCGTCTGGTGTGGATCAGATCTCGGCGAAAGTGTCTGGTACCACGATCCGCGTCTACCCCGGATCATCGAACAAGGGTATATTCATAAGGGTTACTGGGGGCCATGGCGAGGGCGAACGCTACCAGATTACGCATCCAACTGCACAAGTCAACGGTATCTTGAGAGGAAGCTTTTACGCAACAGTCGCAGATTCGGTACGGGCATCATGAGACGCTGGAGTGCCGAGTGACTTACCCTGCTGCAGACTACGGTAACCGCAACTGGCGGAAAGTCCGAGCTGAACTATCGTACAGTGATTGACTATAAGGATGAGGTGCGAGAGTCGCATATAGTTGGATCCCGGCATTAAAGTACTTGTTCACAGTCGTGGCTAGGCAAGGCACAGTTTGCACTCGAGGGCGTCGTGCACACGTACAAGGCGAATGAGACTGCTCACGAAGCGTGGACTCGCGTAAAGCACGTCCCGAAGGATCGTGTTGTCGCACAGATAGAGGGTTCGTGGAAGCACCGAATACGGTGGAGACAAACGGGCGAGACCGTACGTGACTGACTTGTTTACTCCATGATGTTCTCACAGGCTGCGTACTCGTTAGGAGTGGAAGACACTGATTGATCTATCGACTCTGCACGTCGTTCCCAAGTCAGTACGCCCACTGTCACGACAGCACCCGAACGAGTCGCGAAAGTTATGGGAACATGTAACGAGCAACTTGCTGAAGAAAGAGTTCAGTGAGGCGACGAGGGTCAAGCTCGCCATCGAGCAGAAACAGCGTGATATTGCATCGGAGCGGAAGAAGAAGGGCATAGAGTAGGTTTTTTCTTTCTTTTTATAGTGCTTCGTGTCCGCCTCTGATACGCTGCTTTTGGATCCAGATTCGAACCAGTATATTTTGAAAAAGATATCGGTTCTGGCGAGTCATGGTTAACGGTCGAGGGCGAGAAGGCCATTCAGGCTGAGCTCGAGCAATCATGATAGCGGGAGGGTTACGGGGATCCTAGAGTGCAGGTATAGAGATGAGGCAAGGGGTCACGAGAATCATGACACCGCATGTTCGCATCTTACACAGCCATACTAATGGACCATATTCCTTAACTTGAGTTTAATTCTTTCCCTTTTTTTCTGACATTATATCACGTGATCGATGACTAGTATATTGGTTAATTGCAGCCGTATTTACCCAGTCAGGTATTTAGACTGGACTCACGTCTGAGCCTTGAAGTTTGTTCTTCGAGATGTTGTGTCCTATACTACTGCTTGCGAGCCATATGCATACTACTTATTCCGTCCTGAGTCGAGTCCTGGCCAGACTACGGAAGACTGCGCGTCTGGCTGGACTATCTTCTCTAGAATTCTTCAACAGATCCCGGTTTCTTTCCACTAACCGCCGTCTGGCGAACGCTCGGAATGGACCTCATGCGCGTCTTAGATTCAAACCGCCGAAAACTGGTCCTGTCGCGTTCACGTGCAGCGTTTATAATTTGCTGGCAGCTTCCCTCCATGTGGCTGGATGAAGGAGTCAGGGCATAGACTGGTTTTCAGCGAATATAACCGTTCTGCTACCAGCATGACAACCTGTTTGCCATATGCGCAAAAGTCTAATAGCCCCTAACGAAGAGACGCCGTTTTACAATACGTGTAAAAAGGCAGCTGTTCTACCCTGGATTTTGTGAGGCATTGGATCGTTTCTTCACCATGCATTTCTCGCTTTTGGGCTATTTTTTCGTTATCTCGAGCTCGCTCGCAGCGCCGTCAGGGTTGACCCGGAGGGCTTGTGGAACGGCTCTGACTGGAAATCTTTCACCAAACGGTGTTCCTGGTACATACCTGACCATCTCGCAGTTCAACAAGAGATAGATGTACTCACAAGAAACTCAGGCAATTTTAGGCTGGTCAACAGCCTGCTCGCTTTTGATCCGATGAACATTGCTACGGGCTTTGATATCTCCTTGCAATCCTGCAATGCCAGCTTGAATGCCGCAGCAACACCCCACCAAGTCCAAGGTTATATCATACATATACAAGGTTTCGGAGCGTGCCCTTATCGATTTTCTTAGGACATGTTATCGCAGGCCCAACGGGCCATTGTTTGGCTGTTCATAATGCTACGACCACGCAGGGGCCTACGGTCGTAGGCGTTGACTGTGCAAGCACTGCAGATGAGACTGTCATGAACTGGGCCGTGTCCGACGGCTTCCTCTTCTACGTGCGTCTCCCCTCAGGATTCGTCGCTGTTCGCCCACCGCGAATCATGCTCCACTGAATGGGAAAATAAACTAACCAATATCGTTAGACTGGCGGGGTGACATCAACTTGTTCCACAGGCTTGTATGGATATCATGCCGAGAGTTCGTCAGGCGCACCTTCGGCCATCCAGAAGGCACCTATTACTCTTGGGTGCTCGACTACCAGCAACGTGTTCGGGTTCAGCGTCTTAGCATAAAGGGAATACCGCTCTAGGCGATTTCTCCACTGATTGACATTAGCCCAAGTTTCGGTTCGACATGCCATTCTTTCTTCATTTTTTTTAGTGACAATGGACACATATTGAAAAGAAGAATGTTACTACATCTATGTGGCTGTGCAAATCCAGAATTGTCTGAGTGGAGGCGCCGCCACGTTCTTCGACCTGCGTTTCAAGGGAAAATTCTGAAGAATAATAGCGGGTCTCAGCGGCGCAGTACCTCCCTATCAAAATAATAGATGACGAGACCTAGAAATTGTTCAAGTGTGCTCCGCCGATGCAGTGGAATAAACCTGGTACGCACTGAGCTATGCGCAAGTCAGGCACGATCCCCCCGACAATACTGCCTTCCACAGCTCCGACAAGATGTTGTGATCGTGATCCATAACATGTCTCAGGTCTCTGATAAACTCATCGATATCGTTGGTAGGCTCTGTAGTTGCTAGATATTTCCGTCCGTAGGACGGGGAGTTAGACGCCATGGGATCCACTGCATTGTAGTTCACGAATGTCGCTATCAACAAAGGCTTGCAAGCTCTGGCTACCTATGGGGTGGCGTTCCTGTCAGATTTCCAATAGTATCCCATTGTGATCTATATTGGCCTGCGTGCTTGGTTTATGTAGAACGACCATGTTGTAAGTGCCTCTGATATCTTTAACCGCCTTGCGTCATAGATCAATCAATGACAGATTCGAATCATGTTCTAGAGCTAGCTCTGGATGTGAGTGGTTTTGCCTTGAAAGAATACGGGCAGTGTCTCTTTGGTCAAGAAATTACTTATAGTGGGCTCTGCCAGCATACGAAGAGAAAACACGGTTGGTCACAGTAATGAAGTCACGTGATTAGTAATACCTTTTCAGGCCACCCGCACGGGTCTTGCCTTATCCACTCGTACTGCCGTTGAATCGTTCAGGGCTCAGCGCCAGCGACCGTTACCTATCAGGAATGATGGTTAGTGCATACGGCTCGTTGCCGGCGATGCAGCCGCAATACCGGTATGTACTTATAATTATAGACATAGTTTGTTCCTCTGGGGGTTCAACTTCGGCTCTCTCCCACTCTCCCCTCCGAGGCTCGAGTACCTTCAAAGTCTCAATGTCTGTCCCTCGTCTCCTCAAGAAGTTTAGTCAGAAAAGCCTCCGTAAACGGACCCGGTCAGTCGACTCCAAGTTGATGCCAGATGACCAGAAACTTCCGAGTCCCCCGCCACTGCCTCCACCTAAGAGTTCTCTTGAGATTTTTAATGGACTGAAAGTAACTCCTTCGCCCGCCATCGCAAAGGCACCAACAGAGCCACCTTTACCAAAAGGAGGAGAGGTGAACAGTCTTGACGGTAACCGCGTGCTGACGGCTTCTCCGACATCTATGGCATTTCCCAAGGGTGATAATATTGAAGAGAACGATGTGCTCGCTTCCGCGTGGGCATTGGCGAACACGGCACACTTGGTGTCTAATACAGATAAGGCCCTGCAACTAGTTGGTGAGATTTGCCTACCATCTGGCTGTTCATCAAGCTTTACATTCCTTGAATGTCCACATAGAAAACCAGGTCTTGGGGGTACAAGCCGGACAAGGCAATAATGCCACCCTAATCAATGGCGTGTCGGCGGTCTTAGGGGCAACTGGAGGGTTAGAAGCCATCGAACAGGGCGTGAATCACTTCCTAGAAGGCAGCGCCGTTCTCATGAAGAGTTTAGACGAAGTAGCCAAACTTCACCCGTTTATTGGAGGTGCGACTCGGGAAGCTATATTTTATCCAGATATAAGTTCTGACACATTAGTATGCACAGTCGCCGTCATGGCTTTCAAGGTTTGGCATATCATCTTCTTATGGTCATGGCATGGCCACTGAAATGCGGAGTCAGGCCGTCTGGACCCTCGAAATGAAACGACGGGAAAACGACAAGCGCATCATTGCTCTGCATGTTGAAATGAAAGACATGATGGCAGTTCTCATCCAGTACGTTATGTGCTTGGTTCATGAGACACCGGGTTTGTATCTGCATTAGACTCAAAAGTGTACAAGACCCTGCGGAGGTTGCGCCTGATGGCACCTCAATCAAGGGACGAATGCAGGAACTTGCTCGGGGCACAGCGGAGGATATCAAGGCCTGCGCCAATGCTTGTGAGACTTATTCCAAGAAGAAGCTCGTCGGTTCGTATGATTATCCCGAAACTTTTTTTTCATCCATTGAATGTACCCCACCACAGTGAAGGTTATCAAAGGTCCTGTCTGGGAAGGTAGATTGCTTGACTTCGTCGGACGTTTTACCAAACGGCGCTCCGAGTTTGAGTTTGCGCTCACTATTCACACGGCCCGCGGAGTGGATGCGGCAAACCAAACCTTAGGTGATTTGGATAAGACGACACAAGAAATGAACGCCAAGGTGGACATGATGATGAAGATGTTCGAACGCTTTGTGCTCCCTGAGCAAAAGGAGATGGCGCAGCTTATCGAGAAGAAGGGCGGCACAAAAGCCTGCCAGGAAAGTGACAAGATCCTCCAAGAACTTAGTCAATTTGAGAAAAAGAAGAATGGACCGGCATTTCTCGATACGGGCGCCGTTGGATCTCATGGCAGACTCAAAACCCGACCTGCAAACGACCTTGACGAGCTTAAAGAGGATCTGCACACTGATCCCGATGAAGCGATGGAGAAGAATATGACGGCCTTTTCACGTAAATTCGAGATCCAGAAACGCCAGATCACAGAGGAGCTCTCAAAGGTCATGAGAAGGGAGGGTGATCGCATCATTAGTGCGGTCACTTCAGGCCCACACGACAAGATAATTGACCCTGTGTGTGGTATTGTAGCATCGTATTTATTTGTCGGACCAACGCGCTCTTTTACTTTAGGATGTTTACAGAATATGGAAAGAAATGGTATAAACGGTCTTATCTACTGGACATCTGCTAACCAAAGTCCTTGCGCAGAATTGGCGCGGAAGTGTGAAAGCGCGACATTTCGTTATGACCTTGCGCGACTATTTCCACGAGAAATGGAGCACAGAGGGTGCTGGAGGCGATGTCGAAAAACAAACCTCTGCCCCTCTTGTACCGATAACTAACACTCAAAGAGCGGATGATGATTGGGCACTCGCTCATCTGAATGTGATAAAATTACAACCGATTAGCGAGGCCTTTGATGATGATGCCTCCGGTTTCATCACAGTGACTGAAGTGAATACCTTTACTACTTCGCGACCGCTCGGCTGGAGGTACGTTGGTCATTCTTGACATTACTGAAAATAACCTATGGCCTTTAGTCTACCACATTGGATCGCATATTGGGCAGTTGGTAAATTTGTTGAGCTATTCTCATACGTGCTCGATATTTGACCATTGTCGTGCCCTTAGGTTGGCACCAGGCTCTCTCTGAATATAGTGACAAGATTCGCCACATCGTGGGGAAGATGTTCGCTGTTCTTCCTACCGTTAGGCCAGAAAATCGAAACTCTGTGAACGATTACCTTCTAGCGGTATACGAATCAGTGACGACGCTTATAGATTCAATCAATTATTGTCCCCGTAGCGATGCTCTTCGGGCGCGGTTCAAGAGCTATATAAATTCTGAGGAGGAAAGGCTCAGGATAAACCTGGATGATGTGGAATATGATATCGACGAAATGGATACTCTGGCTCTAGTTACTGGCCCTGGCAGGATTGAAAGAGTAAGCTTCTCTGCTGCCATAGCCAAAGCTAACTTAAGATCATTGCATAGTTTGTTTTGCCACTCCTATACTTGCTTCTGAAGCGCCACTTTGAGATTTTTAGAATTTCCCAGGAACGGATCACGCACCCTGACGAGCTTTGGGTTCGTCGCCATTCTCCCCCTTTGCAGAGATTCTGACCTCAGGGATGTCGCAGGATGCCGCGGACACAATCATGTGGGTAATTTCAGCCGTGTATGGGCGTGTCAATGTCTTGCAATGTCAGCCTTTAGTTCCCCTGTTGGAGGTGATCTCTGACCATCCTCTTACATACAGCAATTTTCAAGCAACAGAAACTTGATGTAAATCAACAGTTTAAAACATTTGCCCATGGCCTAGTGAGTGTCCTGGCGATGAGCCATTCTCCACACCACTTGCAACTTTACCATTTCCTGATGGATAACTGTTTCTGTCAGTTTGAATACTGCAATGAACCATCTGGGTTATGGGCTCCTGCACTCATCCGAGAGAGGGATCCGCCCTATTATCCTTACGATGACAAGCTTGAAGAGCAAAATCTCAAGGCGGAAGACATCTGCAATTATCCACTCGATCAGCAAGGCCTCGATCATGCTGCTTATGACCTTTCACCTTCCGAGGAACGCCCGGGACTGGCTGAGCCTACTTTTTCTTTGAAATCCGTCCTTGGACCCTGGAATGGAAATATGTACTACATGGGCGAACATACCAATTCTGGGATGATATCATTCACCCTTTGTCCGGGGGACCGCGATAATGATTTCCAAGCGTCTGGCAGAAGCAATGGACATAATTTCAAGATCTCGGGCACGTGCAGTCCTGGGGAAAATCAAGATAACGTTACTGTTTCATTCAAAAGAACATTTCCTGCCCGCGCAGGACCACAGTATTGGGATGGGCAGTTCGATACCTCCACAGACACGATTACGGGTACGGTTAGCTTCGACGAGGAGCGTACGACGACCTCCTTAACCTTCTTCCTCAAAAGAACATCCCCTGATCAATTACGTTTTCGACCACCTCCTGCCTCATTTGAGGCAAACAAAGCACGGGCCCTCTGGACATTCGCACTCTCTGCGGCTCGAGGCTATGTTCGCCAACGATCATGGTCGTGGAACTTCTTTCGCGAACGTAGAGACACTCGAAAACGCTTCATACAATTATACATCCGTGACACGGAATTCGGTAAACCTCTTGATGAAACTGAAGATACAGAATTGTCCCAAATACTCAAAGGACTAACCACCGCTGACAGCAACTTTTACTATTCCCTCGCTCTCTATCAGATACGCATTACCCCAGGGCATGGGTAAGTTTGCTGCGTGTCATTCCTCTCGCTCTTGACTGACAATATTCTTTAGGAGAAGCTGTGATGGCTGTAGAGGAAATATTGGTGGCTCGCGAATACTGTGCATGGTCTGCCAAGCTAAAGACACGTGGAATAGCGTGGATTTATGCGATGCACCGGAATGTGTCGCGGCGAAAATTGTTCGGCATGACCTAAAGCGACCACATCTTCCAACTCACGACCTGATCAAAGTGAGACGAGTCGTACACTTAGGACAGGTTGGCCAAGTCGAGCAGATGGCAAAAAGTGCACTTGAACGTGCCAGGCAGCTTATAGGTTTGGGATCAGACAAGTATGCATGTAATCACGTCACTAACACCTTCCCCGAGCATAGAGAAGGAGCGGAGATGCATAGGCTGCAATGGTTGTCTCACACAGCCATGTTGGTTCTGTGTGCAGTGTGAAAGTCAGTTTCTTACAGATCATGGAACTCACTTGTTGACATTTTTACCTAGACGAATCGTTTATTTGTAACGATTGTGACGCCAAAGGGCTTGCATCGTTTGACAAATCTGATAAGTATAAGGGCGTCCACGATTATGATACTCATGACCTTGTTAGATGCCAAGAGTTGGTAGCTGATGTTGAACCATCCGTTGAGGAACAGCTCGCCAGTCTCGAAGCGAAATTTGCCAACCACGAAAAAGTCATGGATGAGAGGCTTGTCAAACTCGAGTCAAAGGTGGAAGACCGGCTCTCTACGGTGGAGAAGTTGCTCGAGATGATGCATAAGAAGTTGGGGATTGAGGCAGACTGAAGTCAGGCTGCTATCTTGTATTGAACAACCCAATGTGCGAATATTGACACGTGGAGTTCAACTTGCCCGAAAATCCAGTTACATAATCGCTAAGCTATAATATTTAGCTGTAAAGGTCCACTTAAAGGAAGTGGTTGAGCTTGAAATGTGCAGTTGGCGTGGATATCGGCAAGGACGGCTCTACAGTGACGATTCACGCCTCTAAGGAAGTGATTCTATCCGCTGGTAGATGACTTACTATCAGTGAGCTGTACAATGCCTTGAGGTCATATCGAAGCTAGGTTCCCTTCAGACTCCCCAGCTCCTAGAATTATCTGGCATAAGAGACAAAAGGATCCTCGAAGCCATCATCATAGACGCCGTGGTCGTTTTCCTGGGTGTAGGCGAGACCTTCGCATGTATATCTGAGTTATGCCTGGATTTGCCTGCTAAACCTATTTTTCAGAGGACCACGCCCCCACTCCCACCGGGATCGTAGGGGTCGACAACAAGGTTGAATCTTTGGAGATTCTCTATGACCCGACTGCGTTTGCTTGCGTTTGCGTTCTTAAATAATGCGAACTTCAATACAGTAATCAGCAGAAAGGGATACTTGCGAGCTCACCTGGATCCTTCTTTGCGCGCTTTCCTTCCTGCAAAGACATTTGGGCATGAAAGTGTCGTACAGCGATGGGCATCGCAAGCGGTCATGGATACCACACTGGTCATTTTTGCTAACATTTATCCGACTGTGAGGGGGGGCATCGAAAAGCAGTACAATATCATGTGTAGATGGGTTGATAAACCCCAACATCCAATGTGACAGTGAGTGTCTTTGAATATGGATTCCCTGCCTATTCGCACGTTTCAGCAATTATTTCGACCAACAAGGGTTTCCCGGGCTTGGACAAAGCCTAAAGCAAAAGCGTAAAAGACTCCCGCCCTTACGTTTATATAAACGGCACAGATACTTTTAGAATATCGATCACAACCTTCCGCATGACATCCGACTACTGCACGTGAATGGCCATTTCCCTATCCCCGTTCAACAAGTGTTCCAAAGAAACTTTACCTGACTCATATACTTTGCGGCTTTACACACCCATTCTCACGCCGTACTGTTCACATTGTTTCTAAGGATCCCACCAAGTCAGCTTCAATCCAGCAGAACTACTTGTCCAACCCAGCGGCCCTCGGTATTCTCGCAAAGCTTCTATCATTTACCATGCGTCTGCATAAGACGAAACCCAACGCGTAATATTTGGTTATAGGGCCGGTGACGCCAATGTTGGATAACGGTCAAATCGATGCTGACGACACGCTCACTCCTACGTACGAGACACAGTTGGTACCGTTCACCGTCCTGTTGGTAGTGCTTCGATGCTTGCCCTTGAAGATGGCGGCGTCACAGACAGTAACTTGTTTGTACATGGTACATCTAATCTCAGGGTGGTACGTTGCTCACTTACCTCAATTCAATTCAATTCCTTTCCTTGTTGAGTTCAATCAATTCCCCAAATTCCCCATTTTTAGGTTGATGGTTCCATCATTCCTCTGGTGCACATATGCACATATATAAAAGAGAAGTAGTTCTGGGGTTGATCGACTAAAATGGCTTCCACTTCTAGCTTGGAAATCGCGTCCAATACACAAGCCCTGGCGTACGCCATCATTAAAAGGTTACCTGCACCTCATTCGTTTTCCGTACGAGAGCGTTGCTTACCCATCCGTTGCCCCAGGCCGCAGACATCATTAAAGGCTTGTGAAAGGGAGGCACACGGACACAACCAGGTCCAGTCCTGTTGGCTATTGGCGCAGTAGCTAGAGACAAAAGGGCTCAGTGAATCGGTAATTCACTGAGGTGTTACTGACTACTCGTCCGATAGATATACTACGTTACGGTCATCCATGACCGTAACTATATATACTACATCAAGGGTTAATAATGTCCTATATGGGCCTGCGTGCGATGCTTATCATCGCGGGATCTCAACAAGTCCTTCCTTCGCTGCCGGGGATTGAAGTAGATTAATCTCGATGACATACCAAATCTCAGCAGATACATATACACCCGCCTACTAAACCGCAGAAAACGCGAACTTGCATTCCATAATACATCACCATGCACACAACTTCAAACTTCACGTTGCAGCTAAGTGTGGTCCCTATATACTCTAGATATCTAGCCAGAATCATCATAAAATGACCACCAAAGTCCCACCAACCCCCAGAACCCCCTGAACGAACTCAGCGCTCCAACTATGTGTGCCCCAATTCCTAACCAACCAACCAACCCAAAAAGAAAAAAGGAAAGAAACAACCGAAATAGTCGATCAGCACTCGACCCTCCCCCTTCAAACTCTAAACCACCGCCACTCACGTATTCTTTCCCCCAGCAATATCAGTCGGAGTAGCCGCAGGCACTCCGCTCAAATGCGCAGTCGCTACAAACTTCTCCCATGCCGCTACAGTCTCCGCGGGAGCAACTGTCGACCCCGCTGTTGTCGCCGAACCGAAGAATATCGGGTCACGGTACGCTGGTAGGATACTCTGTGCGAGTGTCGCGTTCGTACCGCCGACAGTAGTTCCATTGGGTAAGAGGGTTCCGAGAGGGTTGGAGCCGAGGATGAATTCTTTGAGGAATGTGAGGGACTGTAACGAGGGGTGAGGTGAATCTGCGTTGAGAGAAGAGGGAAATGCATGCTTACGGCATCAGGCCGCGTTGCGGGAATAAGATGCCCCGCCCCGAGGAACAGGGCGAATGTGAGGTTTCGTTCTTGGTGCACTTTGCCCGCGAAGTTGCCGTGCGAATCGAAGAAGGGCGTGGATGGGCGCTGTGTGAAGCCCTGGATGCCGCCGAATGTTGTATTCTGGATTACAACTGGGCGAGGGGTCAGAGCTATGCAGTTGCTAAGTCATGTAGGAGGGAGGAGGGGGCGGACGGAAGGAATGAAGGGAACGGTATGGAGAAAGGGGAAGTAGGGGTCAAGGATGAAGGGGACGAGAACAATGGGGAAGGGGAGAAAGCCAAGCAAACAAAGGAAGGGGCAGAGGGGAGGGAAAGGGAAGGATGGTGGTAGTTGTGTTTGAAGAGCAACAAGAAAAGCAGGCCAGTGAAGCGGTCTAAATTGTACCTTCTGTCCCAAAATGCGGCAATAGCGAATCGGCATTCCCCGACATAAATACCCATGGGATACCATGTGACGATAAATTGCTTGCGAGCTGGGAGAAGAAGTTCATGGGGCTGTAGCCACAGCCAGACATAGCGTGAGTAAAGCTGCGATGTTAATTGCGTGAAAGACGATCGACTCACACTTCGCCTGAATGAATGATAACAAGTCGTTAGTAAACTATCTCTTACAAAGATGAAAATCACGCACTAGGATCTATTCCACCAAATGCACCCCGAAGTAATTAGCGTAACCGTGCCAAATACGAATCCTCAAGAAGAAAAAACAACATACCGCCATTAAAACCCCCTCCAAACGGATACCCTTGCTGCGGCGTGAATGTCGACGTCCAGTTCTTGCTCGTGGGAGCATGTATGGCTGCTACTACGCGGGGATCTTAGACGGGCGAAGGCGAATGTCAGTATATGGTAGATATAAGCGTCGTACACTGCGTCATGATTAGAAACGCACCATTCAAAAACACTCCTATGGAGTTGGGCGTAGGCGGAGCTTCAGGATCAAGCGCGTCCGGGATGAACTGCGTTAATCACTCAGAAATTAGTCAAACTGACGATGATATGTGATGTGAAAAACGTACGTATACCTGAGTTGTTGTCAGGGATTAGGGTTTAAGGGTTATGTTTAGAATTGGGGGAGCATGGTTGGGTGAAGGAAAAACACACATCGAAGCCGTTAAAGTCGTTTCCGGCTACAATAACAGATTCATCAACAAAAATATAGGCGCAAATTTCCTAAACATGGGACAGAATCCAAAAACCTACCCCACGGCGCCGAAAAATTTAGCGCATAGTCCACCATCTCATCAAACGTATCGCACCCATAATACGGGTCGATTGTCCCGTTTGGGCGGTGCGTTAGATCGCGTTTTAGTACTTCTCGATGTCTTTGCGCTTGGGCATTCGGCTTTGTCTGTCGCCTCGCTTCGCGCTTTCGCACTGTCTCAGCACGCTCGACGTGCCCGAGCGTCCTTCTCAATACCGAGTTTCTTTGTGTTCGGCTCATGCTCCCGCTGCCGCGCTGTGATGATGTATTTGTTTTTGCCGGTGCGGGCTGTCCGATGATGACGGACGCCGGGGGGACAACGGTGGGCAGGATGCCGTTTTGGGGGTACGTGAGGTTGATGTCAAACCCGCAAAGGTGAGTCCTGGGTGGTAGAGTGAACAGGGCAGCACTAAAGAAAGGAAATAGGCCGCACTGCTCTCGGAAATATTGCAATACAGCAGGATCATAGCCAATAAGCTGAGGGTATGTTTCTAAAACTGATGGCTGCACGAAAAAGAAAATAAGACCAAAAAATATAAATCAGCATATCGAGTTGGCATGTTAGGCTGATGAGGCGTTAAGAAAAACAAGGGAAGGGCGTGAAGGATGAATGAACACATGACACCCACAACACCAGGATATATATCTGTCTCATCCGCCGCATAGGAGCCATCGCTCATCGCGATCTTGGCGAGCTTGACAGGTGGGTAAGGAGTCGAGAAGTATGTCTGTGGCGTACACGTGGTTCGCAGCGTGACAGAGGACGTTATGATTCACAGTAGCGGCACGTCGATTTCGAGTGGGGAGCGCCGAGGCAATACAAAATTGTAGCAGGAGGGTAGAGCAGAGACAAATCAAAGCAGGGAAGAGCGTCAGAAAGATGCCATCATGCTATAGCTATCAGTGCGTACCTTAGTGATGTAGGGTATGTATATCCCTGATGACAATGGCGTAGGGTTAGTGTCGGTATAGCGGAATTCAGCAGAAATTTATGAGTAATGAATTTGGGGGGATTCGTGGTGGTAGTTTTAGTTGATTTGTGGGACTGCATGTACTAGAGGGCAGGAGAGCCGAGGAGGGAATGAAGTGCGTAGGAAGGGAGGTAGGGAGGTAGGGAAGGATCAAGAGGAAATAGGGGTATCGACGCACCAGCATAACTCTCCCCAGTGAGGTACAACGGCCGCGTTGCGAGCGCGGGGAAAACCTGTGCGAGGTTGGAAAGGAAGCCCATCTGTGTGGAAGGGACAATGGGAAGGCAGACGTGGAACATGAGATGGAAATGAAGGAGTGATGAAAAATGAGTAAGAGGCGTTGCGGTTAAGTACTCACAAAATCAACTCCAAGTTGATCCTCATCCGTCACGAACGCGTCCGCGTCGGATGTTGACCAACCTACGCCTGTGAGAGTGTTGTGTTATTCAGACACACACTGAGGCTTGAAGTACAACCAAAAGGGAAATAACCGGAAACTAACGCACCGACAGGCTGATCGACCCACACAACATCTGCGGCCTTATCCCAGCTGAAGGCGTTCCCAATCGCGGAGAAGTCAGGTGCAAAGTGAATCGGGCCGTTCTGTATTTGAGATGATGTGGGTGAGTAAAGAGTGAATACGTGCTGCTATTTGTGGAAGGGTAAACACGAGGGAGGGGGTAGACGCACTTCGAGTAATAATCCAAGTAAACTCGACGATCCCTACAGAAAAGAAGAGATAAAAATGGGTTTAGATCTTTGTGATAGACTTCGGGAAAGGTGTGTGTGGAGGAGTTGGTCGAGCAGTAAAAAGCACGTACGGGACCGCCGTTGAGCCAAATTACCCAGGGCTAGTGAAAGGGGGTGTGATGAGCAATAAAAACATTAATAACATAGAAGACTAATGAGAGAGAACAAATCTGCTCCTTGACAATACCAGCGTCCCATTAAGCGACTTAATCATCCTACGACACCGGAATTCCACCCACACCTTCCCAACACACCTTGCAAACTCCGCGCCACAACCCACCACATTTTCAACTCTAATATAAAACCCCGCATATCACAATGCAGGCTTAAAATTGGGCAAGCCTAAAACACGCCTAACCTCAGAATCCGCAAACTCTCCAAATCTCATTTATGCCCGCCCTCACCACCGCCGTCGAAATTGGAAAAAAAAAAACCACAAAACATGCATAACTCCCACCACCACAAAAAAAAAAACCGAAGAACACACCTCATTTCCCCCTTGGCCTTGGTTTGTAAGCGATCCGTTGTTCTTCTCAAAGGCCCAGAAGAAGAGGGTATTATTTGGGTGATTCTGTGAGTAAGCGTTGGGTGACGTGTTGACAAGTGCATAACAAGTGTCAGTGGTAGGGGTAAAATTAGTATTTAACGTAAGTATCAGGAGCAACTAACGGCGCACTGGACGGTTGACAGGCAAATTACCGGCATAGCTCCGTGTGAGGGGGAACGTGACGTTCGGGAGCGAGTCTGTTAACTCGAAGTCTGCTCGAGAGAGTAGTATCAGATGTAGAGTTGGTCGTTGTCGGCTGAACAACGCAACGCACACTTCTGCCAGGCTCTCGAATCTGAAAAGTTCCCCTGTGTATTCGGTATACCAGAATACAAATGGGGGAACGACCCCGGCAATGATACACTCTGTCCCACGACGTGCAGCGCAGTTACAAGTGCTGTCAGTAAACCATGGCGGTAGAATGGCACCGTCATCATATTGCCGTGTAATGTGTGTCAGTAGGTGCGTCGTTGACGAGATGGTCGGGTTATTTAGTGCTGGATTTAAAGCAGCGGCACGGTTGTGTTATATGAATGTGCGAGTGTGCAGATGCAAAGTGCCGGGGGATGAACGGAAGAAGCACATACATACAATACGAGGTAATTATATTCGGCATCCATAGCGCTGCGTGGCTGGTAACACGTATTGTTGTTCCGTCGTCGTGTCACGTGCTGTTTTTTTTCTTTGGTCTGCAGTTTCTTTTGTACTGCCTAATGTGGATCTAATTGTGTGGTGTGCCGTCGACGTGCCGTGTAATTATCGGAAACGGACGACCCTGATTATAGAATCTGTGGCGCTGATCCGGCTCTTAGACGAACACTTTTACTAGAGTGTATATGTTACCAATAATTATTAGCAAACTGAACTGAAAATATCAGGTACACCATTCAGTTGAGCCAATAATTATGGGGACATATACTCTCTACTGTAATATACTGGCAACAATATTGTGTGCATGTGAGTTTTGAAGCTTTCTTACCACTGTACCAGGGCCTTAAGCTCTGGCTTGGATTTGAACAATATATCAACCCGGACCACATTCTTCTAGTCTTTGTTTATATGTCTCACGACACTCAAGTTAATGGAGGAAATCTGCCCGAATCTCTTCAGCCAGAACATTCAGGCGAAAACTCACTCAAGTCATGACTTCCCTTCATTGAGACAGATCAGTATGAATTTGCTTATAGAATATATCCACGGTGAAAATGATTGATGCACACGTCAGTGATGGTACATTGGATTATCATTTGGCAAGTATAGAGATGGAGGCAATGCGGCCTCTCATGAATCGACGACGACTTCAAGTAGCTTCGATTGCCAGCTTGTTATGTATCATCTCTGTTGTGAATATTGAGATAGATCACTGGTCGACTGATACCAGTACGTACCCCACAACCACCAGCGTCACTCACACCAGATACGATACCTAGGCTTCTTCCAACCCTTCACTACATCATCGGTCTATAACGGCTCCGTATATATCAATCCCTCTCCCCATATCATTCATACTATTCCACTCTACCCTGCTTCGATCCATTCACTATGGCCTACACCCCTTCATACGACTCGACCGAGATTACAGTACGTACATGTGTTTTAACTAGGCAGCCACCCATTCCGCTCGCTCCGTTCTATTTCCATGACCGAGTCGAGGCCGCTTCTGGACAGCGAAGCATCTTCCACCCTTCACTCCACCAAATCTCTCCCTGCGTCTCACAGCAGTTAGGTTAATTACACACATATAAGTAGCCAGCAGTTGTTGTGTTGGAATTAGACAAAAATACTTGTTTCCCCCTGCACTCAAGCGTAGCCCGTGCCAGAGTCACTAGAACAGTCATTATCACTCAATCTCTTGCTCCTAAAAACATCCGGTATCGCTTTCAGAACATTGACATACTGTTCTACAACATACTATCCATCTGTTGCCTTGACAGAGCCAACTTATCCTCAGAACACACACTTCGTTGCTCTGACCCGGGAACTCGGCTCACCATCTGCGGGCTCCAGATAGAGACCAATCGTACTCCATACATAATCAGAAACTATAAACAGCCGTCTAAACCACTTTATCACAATCTCGAGCAATTGCTTGACCGTGGAGAGTTGCTCATCCATCCTTGATTCAAGCGCAATGAGCCTTTCGTCTACTCTCGCCAGCCGTCCTTCCATAGATGGATCAATGTCCCCCACAGGTCCTGGCACCTTACAAGGGCATGATTGTCATAATCGTAGCCGCCTTGATATTTATCACCGAGCCCTTTCACGTCACAACCATTACAAATGGACGACTCGTCTTGGCAGAAGATTAATTAGCCAGGGAAGTAAAAGATAGCGACAAACAGACCTTCGCACTCTACACAGTACCAGCATGGCTGCGAGACGCGTTCATGGCAGACTATGCATCTCTGCTCGTCTTCTGCGTTCAGGGACATGGCATTAGTCCCATAATCATTTTGATACTCGTCCGATCTCAAACCTATAGGCTGCCT